>JAMKCH010014277.1:0-25360 GCA_023653785.1 Ophioderma brevispina
CTATATCAAGAGGCACCCTCGACATTTCGGTCTGATTTCCTGGGGCCAATCTTTGATCTAGGCAATTAACTAGGGATTCCATAATTGTGACGCCCCATATCATCTAAGTCACCAAGTTACACTTTGGCATACCACGGAGACTCGTGGCTAAATACATGGCCATTGTATGCTCATCCATCTGTTCCAATTCTCCACCAATTCACATTTGTACCAAGTATCAGCCCAAGATGTCGTACCATCATACAAGGGTGCTTTCATTTTTTGTTGATGTGGGATCATTGCGGGGGAACAATAGGTCGGTCGTGGATAATTATGCCATATGTGTTGAGGGTAAGTCCGGGTATTTCTGTTTTGATCAAATTGGGCAGTAGGTCCGGCACAGGTCTTGACTTGGCAATCCACACAAACTAACACAAGGTTTCCTTGAGCTGCACTGATAGCCCCGGTCGATCGGTGTAACCCTACTGTAGGAATGGGATTGGATGGGAACCCCCTAGAGTGAGAGAAGTGGTTCTTGTGTCCCTTATGAAGGGATTCGGAGCGGGGTAGGAGGTTATGGACAAACGAACACCCTGTTCCTGATCTTTATTAAGGAGGTTAGCCTAGAGTATCCAGAACATATCGATCTTTTTCAGACCAAGGTTCTTTGGGTTTCATGTTGCATGAGATCATTCAAGGGAATGGCATCACCACCTGCAACTTCGTCTGTGGTGTCAATTATTTTAGGTTGGGAGTCATTGAACTCGAGGAATGCCCTTCCCTTCGGGGTTCCGGGGTCGGACGGAAGGAGAGGGACTAATAGATCATTTTGGAGTCCCCATGGCTCTTTGGACACTGGGGTTTTCACGTTTCGCTACGATCGTTTCGGTTTGGGATTCCCCAATCATTCTGTCCTGATCTTATGGTTCCCTTACTTCCCACAATGGATCAATCAAATAGTGGGTGGGTCACTCGCTTAGGAAAGGAGAGTTAGATCTGCTCGCTCCACCAGTGAAACGGAAACCGAGCGGCTACCCAGTCCCTGTAGGAAGGGATACTCAAAGAAAACGTTAGTTGTCGATCAAAGCCATAATTGGTGTAGTGTGTTCCTTTAAAACACTACATGTAGTAGCAAGCTCATTTTTTTTTTACCTGTTTTCACCTAGGTCATCCTGCTTCGCACCCTGCCTTTTGTAAAGCTCACCATCAACTATTAAGGGCTTTCGTGTCGGACACATTGGCTTAGACATCAAAACGCACCATAAAAGATCAACTGAATTTAGGTCTTAACCTTTTTCGCGTGCATATCTAGTGAAACAAAACATGAGGTGCTAGGATCACGAACTACACCTTAACTTCTAAGTTACTCATTTGCGCTTAAGTTACATTACCCCGTCAAGACATTAACAATGTTCAATCCAATCATCTTCTATGGGAAATTATGCATTCGAAGAACTATTCGATAGCTAGTACAATTACAAAAAGGGGCCTATCCTATAGGCTATCTACACGCTTGGATGAATGCTATATACTACGTCAGCATGTCATTTTCGGACATGACAATTTCCCATAGTATGACTGAGATAGACTATCGTTAATCTCTAGAAAGGGGGAGAGAGAGAGAGAATCAACATCCAAGTAAGGACACGTGAGAGGACATTGACATGCAAGTGTCGGGAACATTATTATTTGACTTTTCTTCATTTACATTTCACAAACTACGCTGCTCAAACTGGACAAGGAGGGTGTCTCATAGTCAATTAAGTATTAACCTGGCCAATCAAAATCTACTTGAAGTGTTTTTACCCAGACAGTTTGTTCTGAAACCCAAATAAAACATGTTGACTCTATTCGGGGATATTTTGAGGTCAATCGGGACATCGGGTCCCCTATCGGCGTTCGGTAACCAAAAATGGGAATTATGACAAATAGGCTCGCCCATGCGCTAACCTGGTTTTGGTTTTTTTACTCAAACGGGTCATTTGAGTACAATCGGTGAATTCGGGAAATAGTCGGGACTTCCACCTCCAATCGGGGCTATTAGCACGTAGTGCTGGTTGTGTTTCTTGTGCATAGATTGATGGCCTTCCAATTTTGGTCATGCTGCGGAGTAAGGGCCTTAAATATTCGGGACAAGGAAGTGACCTATGAAATTTGAGTATCCTAATCTTATAATTATTGGAGTTGGGAATGTCCTGTTTGGCCACCCGTGACGTCATTGACCACCTAACTCATTGACGGAACAAAGCCTCAAATTTAGGCTCAAAGCTTGTTATTCGGTTAACGCAATAACAAAATAAACTTAAGCACCTGGGTATGCTGGTCAACTTTGACGTTACGTGGGGCGAAACAAGATATTGCCATTGGGGTCTAGGGTAATGGTGTAAGTAGGAAATGCAGATATTTGTCTAGGATATGCTGGGTATGAACATTGAATAAAAATGGACTTCATGACTTACTCGGGCAGTGGGCTAGTCTAGTCTAGGGCTAGGCCTTTGGCTAGGGTTCGTTAAATCTCTAAACTAACTTCATTGAGAGCAGTTAGGAAAAACTAGGGGTTATGGATTTATGTTTATTCTTCTTTGTAATAAGTCAAAAACCAGTTAGGATGGGGTTTAGGCCATGATTAAAATATAAATCTTTAATCGGGATCGTACCGGGCTAGGTCAACTTGGATGTGGGTTAAAATGACAACTTTGACTTCAGGAAGTTCAAGCAGGAAAGGGGAGGGCGATATTATGGAATTGGCAAGGGCAATTGTCATTTTGGTTTGGACTAGGATTATATTAATTAGGCATGTAGGAGGCTAGGCTCAGGCTAGTGTTAAGGTAGGCCAGGGCAAGGGCTAATCGGCGGGTTAGGGCTAGGCTATGCGTATTTACAGGGATTTACTGGGGCTAGGACCTGAAAGGAAGGGCTCGAGATTTGGGGGAATAATTTTAATGTTTTTAAACTGAAAAGAAAAGGGCTTACCTTGTATTCGGGATCGGATGCCAAGTTCTTGAGAAAGCAAAGGGAGATGTGGCTCGGGCAATGGTCAAATAACAAATGACGCCGATTGTCTTTCCCGCGCCCCTATTTATACCTTTTCGAAGTTCACGCACACGCGCAGATTGACCAATGAGACCGCTCCAAAATGCATAATTTAAATACGTCATACAGGTGAGCCCTCTACGGCGTACGCAGGTATACGCACTGTTTACAAAATTTCAAACCTTTCTCAGACTAAAAAATTATGCCCCAAAATGGCATGTTTTGGTATTTTGAGGACATTAATCAAAATTCTATGTGGATAGATGTCCGAATAAGCAAAAGTTAGGGTTACTGAGTGAATTTGAGGCCAAAATTCATCGCCGTTTTCAGAAAATGGGGAAACTACGATGCCGGACTTTGCCATCGCCAAGGTAAACATCGACGGACGAGTTCTTTTTCTGCAGTATTTATACACATGTAGAATGGTTATTTATTGCTGAAATCACGAAATATAATTCCTGGAGCAACGAAATTATGATCAAAGAAAGGTAAGGTTTCAGGACTGTGCTAAAAGACAAATTACGATACCAAAGAGCCAAATTCGGAAACCTTGCGTAGGCTAAGCTTGGGTTTTTGTACATCGAATTTGACAAATGGATTGAAGGTAAGTTGTGCAAAATAATGCATATCGTTAAGGCATAGCAGTATGGTCAAAGGAATTATAGTGAGCCTGCACTTGGCCATAGGATGTATAGTTTACTTTGACGAGACAGATTTCCCAGCTTTTGTTTTGACTTAAAAAATAGTTGACTATTCATCAATTTCATTACAATATATAAAAGATGCAAGTGTGAGTAGTAGCCACACTAGACATTAGGGAGCTTTCGAAATCCATGACGGATAGTTCTAGGATGGTTCCTTGAACATGTGCGCATGCGCCAACTTTGCGATACATTGGTCCTCCAGATTCTACAACACGCAAATAGCCTTACAACCGTCGTGGCGAGAACGACAACGCTTGGCGTTTTACCGTTGTAAACGATCCGTTGTGGAAATCGAAAGCTCCCTATTGACTCACAGCTGTTTGAAAGTCTCATTATGACAAAAGCAGAATAAAGCAAAATATATAATTGGTGAACACAGTTTTGACAACTGATTTGGATTATTTACACCACTAACTAAATCATATGTAAATTTTATAAAATTTCATTGAGGGACAAATATGATTTTTTGTGGGCTGCCAACGTAGCTGGCAGGACCACTTTGCAATCCATTGTGTGTGTGTAAGTCATGTGTGTGTGTTTGTATGTATGTATGTGTCACCAAAATTTTTTTTAAAATTGACCTCAATTGAAAAGTTGGAAGTTCAATTGGAACCAAACTTGTGTCATAGGTGGACTGTGGGATCCCTCATATGTTGATGAGGTCAAAGGTCATGTGCCAAGGTCAAAGGTCATGTGAAAATTTGCATGGGGTCAAACATCTTGTGGACAATGCCAATACAGAAGAGAGACTGTTTACCAGTATCGTGATATTACTATAGGCCAAAAGATTATCTCAAAAGACCATTTGAGTGAGCAAATAGAAGAGGAGAGTAGGAGGGTTGGTTTAGAGGGTCGAGGATGCATTGAATCGGGTAAAGTGGAAGGAGGGAGTAAGGGCGGTTGCTGCAAGTGTGAGGTGAATCCGGCCACCCCCGTTCACAAGGAAAAAAATGATTTAAAACTTTGGTTTTACTACTACTACTACCATTTACATAGCTTTTCAAGTTTGTGTTAATAGCACAATTCTTTTTGTTTCAGGTTTGTGAAGATTTTATAGTCATCAGAAAAAATAAATCAATCGCAAAGCAGCTGCCAAAATAATTGCCCAAAATGGAATAAAAAATAAATATGGTAATGAATGAAATTACAAAAAAATATATCAGAATGATATATTTTATATTATCAATGGTTTGGCACCAAATAAATTTATCATTTAGTTGACATTAATTCAAAACTATTTGAAAATGTTTCATTCTTAGGGTTAGCACCTGGCTTATGAGACTGCCTAACTTTCCACATCTTGCTGCTTGTGTGGAAAGTTAGGCATTATGTCTCTTATGCATCTGCACCCACATAAACCTGAACTCTAAAGGTCGTTATTATGTCTAAGTAGAAGGAGTGCAGTGCATGTAGTGAGCATTACAGTGTGCCCATTTAGTATTGCTGTACTTAACGGTGCTTACACAGCTATATCATAGTCTGCCTTGTCTTTATATATAAACTGAGTGGGTACAAGTAATGCTGATAATGCACTGTGCGGTGTCCCTGCATTCACGCTGCGGTGTCCCTGCATTCACGCTGCGGTGTCCCTGCATTCACACTGCGGTGTCCCTGCATTCACACTGCGGTATCCCTGCAAGGTTGAGTAATACAAAAATATCTCAATGTGCTTTCAAGCAATGAAATTACAATGTTCATATCTGCTGAATGATAATACAATAGAAAAAAAACAAAGGCGTGCATTACTGCGGTTCCCCTGCATTCACACTGCGGTGTCTCTGCACTCACACTGCGGTGTCTCTGCATTCACACTGCGGTGTTCCGAGACCGGGGGTTCATACACTGATTTGCTATGTGCATGTTCAATTATGATATCTAATACAGTACTGTAATCTGTGCATTGCTTCAATCAAATGTTCCACAGGGCCAAATATAATATTACCCTGATGAGGGGATGATACAGAGTAGCAGTTCCTGTACTTGATAATATTACAATACATGATTTTGTATGACAACACGCTGACTCTTTACCCATCTATGTGATTATCCTGTCTTCTAATTCCAGTAATAGCCTGCACACCATCCCCTCTACCATACCTAGATGCCCTCATGCCACCAGAACATGAAATTGCAGATGAGGACAGTGATGAAGTCACTGAAAGCGAAGACGCTGACCAGAAGCAGTCTAGTGAAGAATCTCCAGAAAAGAACCAAATGGAAGAGAGTCCGTCAGTAAGCAAGCCTCCAGGGTCGCCTGGTGCCAGCAGATCAAAGACAGAACTGAAAGAACTGAAATCTAGCAATCCTTATTTGAAAAAAGTGAAGAAACCAAAGAGCAAAAGGAAGAAGTCATCTTTTTGATGTGTGGTCAGAATGACTGGGTAATAACCCTGTTTGTTTCATCTAAAAGTTGCATGAAGTTCTGATCTTGCAATATTATGATGTAGGATGCAGCAACTAAGATATGTTAACATTTGGCTGCTAACCCGACAGAAGTAACGAATTGCCAAGTGAAAACTTCTGGAAGGAGCGTTTTATTGACATCTCTTACTGAACTTCAGATGTTGTTAAATGAAGATGTTACAATCCAGTGGACAAAATGGGGGACAAAATGGCCAAATGGGTTTGTACGTGTGGAAACTTGACTGAAACCTGGCATAAAACTGTTAGATTGCACAAAATCTGGTTTTGTGTAACTTAATGATATGATTTTCTTGATCAGGAATAATACTGAACAATAATGAGAGGAAATTGACAAGGAGTCTTTTTAAGGGAAGAGCAGTCACTCAGTGCGGGGTTGGAGTGCAACATGCCATTTATGAAACGGACGACGCAAAACTAACCTGCAAATCGCTTGTTGATCAGTTTGTTCTATTTATTTGAAAACTAAAAGCTGCTAGTGGGCTAAATGCCTCATCAACTGTTTTGTGCGCATATGTGTACTTGCGTATGTAAATGCCAGCAAACACCGGTGTTTTCCCGCACTGGACAGGCAAACACGGAGAAGAAGGCAAGTGGGCATGGTCCCCGTTTTCGGAAGGTGATGAATAAATTTTAAAGATCGTAAAAATGCTTTTGAGAGTGCAACCCCAATTGCTGGCAAATGAATTGCGAAGCACATTCGACAGATGTAGACTATTTTTTGCAAACCTGGATCTTTAAACGGCAATTTGTGCAAACAAGGCTTTTTTTTAGCAGTATGATATCAACATCTTTTATCACTGTGTACGGCCACATCAGAACCACTGACCTCTACACATGGATAGCGAGCGGGCCTGGGTCGCCGAGTACCGAGTGTCACAACAGGAAGTTGCTTTTCTACCTTGGTAATATGGCGGGAAACAATGCATACACCTTGTCAAAGTTAAAGGAATTTTGTATAACAATAGAACGTGTGTGGAATATGTGCACCAGCAGGTGTATGCATTGTTTCCCGCCATATTACCAAGGTAGAAAAGCAACTTCCCGTTGTTTCACTCGGCGACCATTCAACTGTGTAGCAGCCCACTATCCATGTTTAGAGGTCATTGATCAGAACAGAAGATTGTGTTTAGCCATATCCCTTTTAATGTGAGGAGCACCACTGCATTGTCAGAGGGTACAGGTGGTGTTTTTCAATGAATGTTATAATGGAACAAATTACCTCAAATAAACACCCCGGGGCATTTATTACAGAATAATATGGTATACATGTATAAATCAGGCATTTCCATGCAAAGTCCCAACATTTTTTTAGTACAATTGGAGAAATCTATTCTCCCTGGCTATGATCATTTCTTGCCCGGCCCACAGCAGTCATTCATGATGTCACACCAACAGGTCTTATTTTTTTGTGTATGAGAAAAAAAATAAGTCACATGACAGACATCAATATTTGGTCAAACTCGGGAAATATCCTGATATTCTATCTAGAATGCTGTGTTGTCTCTAATAAATGATCCCCCTCTAATAAATGCCCCCTCAATTTTTTTCAAACAAATGTTCCAAAAAATAACAAAAATTCATGCAACACATGCAACTGATAATTAACAATCACGATTGTAAAATTGCATGGCAGATTTGCCAACCTGAAACTAATTAATATGTGCACAACTCACCCAGTACAATGTCAAATTAAAGTGTAGATACCTTTGACAAGGGTAGATTTTCATAGAAGTACCTTTCTATGTATTGTAAAAGTATGTTAAATAGACCATTTTAGCAGGCAGATCTGCTATTTTTGTACAGCTGTGGCTTCTGGAGCAGTATTTGACTTAGAATATTTAATCTGGAAAAATATTCTAAGTCAAATATGCTCCAGATCATATTTTGCCATATGCTCCTGGACCATTTGCGTATTCAAATATGCCTTCCTAGAGCAGTATTTGAACTTAGAATATTTTTTCCAGATTATTTATGCTCCCGACATATGCTCGACCCGCTTGCTCCAGGACCAGCTGCTCCGTCGCATAGGTCCCTGGAGCAGCCTGGTCCTGTAGCATCATTCGGGCCAAAAGCTTTAAAAGCCCAGCTGTGGTTGCGGCCATTGCTGCATGTTAAGCATATTCAAATCCTTTCTGGGCATGAGCCCTGGGCATTCTAGATGGTACTGGCTAAGGTTTGCAATGAAAGAAACTGATATAACACTAGTGTGATTTTAATAAACAGTGTGTATTTATAATGCCCCCCCAATGGGAGGGACCCCAGCTAAAGTTTCGTAAACACAGAATTGCATAACCATTAATTTCCTTGTCATCACTACAACTTTAATCATCAGAGTGACCCCGTTCAAGTTCCCCCATGACCTTTTGGACATGTGATCTCAAAATCGGGTCATCGACTCTTGAAGCTTGTCCGCCCCGTCTTTGTTCAACAACATATGTTTGTTTAAAACCCTGATGTATATGGCTTCCTTCACTCCTCGTTCAAAGTATCTGGGCTCCCCATTAAGTATCTTTATCTCTTGTAAATCACCTGGGGGCCTGGGGATTCAATTTGGTGAATTGCTGGGAGACTCTAAGAAACCCCGATGGTTTGACCTTGAACACTGGATTAGATAAACAGGTCCGGTAACGGGATGCCTGCACAAGCTTCCGAGAAGTCTAACACCCATTTTAAGATCACCTCGCAAAAGGTCAATGAACTCTGAATCGGGTCACTCGCTACTGATGAGCTGTAGTGATGACATCTGAAAATTCCAGGTATGATAATCTCTTTGTGTTGAGAACAAAAGTTGAACTTTATCCAGTATTTACCAACAGATTAATTTTCATGCAAGGGAACCTACCGGTTGTTCCAGCAACCTTTGATTTCATATTGCAGCATCTAATATCCATTTGCTTGCATTCAAGTATGATACATTCAACTAGGCTGACAGTTATGCTTTTTGTGAGTGAAATCAAAGATTACTGAATTACCTGCAGGTGTATCAATTGATCTTCATGGACAATAACCAAGTGCAGCTAACAGCTGTCCTTGTTGGGTCGGTTCCACAGAGGAGTAGGAAACACACCCCAGACTGTCTGCCATATTTCATTTGATGCTTCTGGATGCACACTACTCGGTCTCTCCACATTTTGTGTGGGAAGTTCCGGCAAAAAAAAAAAAAAAAAAAAAAAAAAAAGTTCGTAACACAAGAAATTGTCATACCAGGAATTTCCAGTTGTCATCACTACAACTTTTATCAGCAGAGTGACCCGATTCAGAGTTCATGACCTTTTGGACATGTGATCTCAAAATCGGGTCATAGACTCTTGGAAGCTTGTGCCGGCCCCGTCTTTGTTCAACATAGGTTTGTTAACCCTGATGTATATGGCTTCCTTCACTCCTCGTTCAAAGTATCTGGGCTCCCCATTAAGTATCTTTATCTCTTGTAAATCCACCTGGGGGCCTGGGGATTCAATGTGAATATGCTGGGAGACCTCTGAAGAAACCCAGATGGTTTGACCTTGACACTGGATTAGATAAACAGGGCCGGTAACGGGACCGGCACAAGCTTCCGAGAGTCTACGACCCAATTTTAAGATCACATGTCCAAAAGGTCATGAACTCTGAATCGGGTCACTCTCTACTGATGAGCTGTAGTGATGACATCTGAAAATTCCAGGTATGATAATCTCTTTGTGTTGAGAACAAAAGTTGACCTTTATCCAGTATTTACCAACAGATTAGTTTTCATGCAAGGGAACCTACCGGTTGTTCCAGCAACCTTTGATTTCATATTGCAGCATCTAATAACCATGTGCAAACTGATTGGGCTTTAAATTTGCTTGCATTCAAGTATGATACATTCAACTAGGCTGACAGTTATGCTTTTTGTGAGTGAAATCAAAGATTACTGAATTACCTGCAGGTGTATCAATTGATCTTCATGGACAATAACCAAGTGCAGCTAACAGCTGTCCTTGTTGGGTCGGTTCCACAGAGGAGTAGGAAACACACCCCAGACTGTCTGCCATATTTCATTTGATGCTTCTGGATGCACACTACTCGGTCTCTCCACATTTTGTGTGGGAAGTTCCGGCAAAAAAAACCCAAAACAGACTGTTAGCAAATTGCTCCGGTACAGTACGTAGATACCTTTGATAGTTGTTTTTTATGAAAATGAATATTGTAGACCTTGATCAATACTTGAAATAATCGGAAAGTAGAATCTTGCAAGAAATTTGTCCTCTGGCTTGGATGCCACTGTCATGAGTTTTGTCAGATTAAAAGAGAGGTGGTGCTATGCCCGTATCTCAAATCCATCCCACGTATCAAATTACCAAGATTTTTAAATTTCCATATTTATTTGATACAGAAAATTCAAAACATCAAATGCAGTGTTACATGCGGTTGAAAACCAGTATATGTAATCCATTTTACTGTGCATTTCAATGGGAGCATTATTTGGTAGTTTGCACCCTTGGGGTATTCATAAATTTAGGTGAATGTTTGATATTGAAGTCCCAAGTATGCAAATGAGATATTACAATTGATTCTGTCATGTGCTGTGTGATGTTGTGCAGTAGCGCTTGACGGAATAAATGGCAATACCTCATTTGCATACTTAGGACTTATATATGAAACGTCTTCCTTTATAAATGCAGGGTAATGGCTGCCAAAACTATCTTGCATGATCAGATTATAAGTGTGCAAGAACTTGCCTTTGCACTTGATCCACACACTTCAGTGTTCCCGATGAAACCAATACTCTAAGCAAGCATATTTGTGGTGACAATGCTCTTGTTCATGCATGGAATAACCAGTCTGGCTTTTGTGGTCCATATTTAAGGCACTGTTTTCCCCTTATTTTCTTGGAATATCCTTTAACACAATGAATCAAATAGGCAAGCGGGCAAGATCTCATAGCATTTACAAAGGTGACGCACCCCTTACAAGTACATAATTTTGCTAAAATAAATTGTGTAAAATTATCAAAAATCAGTTCTACGCGTGTTCTCACTTCTAGTATGTGCACATTTTCGTGAAAATGAATTAAATGTCATCTCTTTTTTTCCCCTGAATATCAGTGACCAAGAGATGTACACCACGTTCCATGACTCCAGCAAATAATGGTGCTATTGATAAGTAAATCTGCCGTTATGAATAGGACAACAGACTTCAGATTCTCTGGGACTGCAAAGCCATTGTTATTGCCTATGACATTAAAAGCTTTTGAATTGTTTCACCGCCGGTTTAGATTGAGGTACAGCCTCATTCACGAAGAAAATAAATTCTGCTGGGAGTTTGATAACTTTAATCGTATATTTCATCCATTTATTCAAAAAGAAAACAAAGATGAGCAAAAATCATGAAAGAAGTTTGATTGGCAAGCTATGACCTAACATCTTGGTGCAGAACCAATGCCCATAACTTAGTCATATTAATATTGGACCTCTTTTCTATTCAATTAAAAGTTTGTTCGGCACCGGTTCACCTGCTTTTCATATAGGTGAATGATTTTCGATTTCTGCTATGAAAGCAATAAATTGCATAGAAATGGGGTTACACGACAAGTTACGGGTTTGGTTTTGCACAAAGATGTTAGGTCACAGTTTGCCAAACAATTTTTTTCTCATGGGCTTTGTTCACCTTCGTTTCCCTTTCGAATAAAGGATGAAATATAGGGTCAAAGAAAATTGAACACACAGTAGAACCTCTAACTTTTATTCGTGAAAGAGGACAGGTAATTTGTGTTCCACGTCATGAAAAATAGCTTAATCTAAATCGGGGTGATGGTATAGCACCTGCAATCTTTTCAGTTGCATGGATAATACCAATGGCTCTGCAGTTCCAGATGAAAAAGGAATCTGTGAAGTCTTTGGTCTTCTACATGCCGAGCGGATTTACTTATCGTAGTCCCCCATTATTTGCTGGAGTCAATGAATCATGGTTTTTGCATCCCGTTAGTTTGACTGATATTCAGGGCATAAATTGAGATGACATTTAATTCATTTTCTCGAGAATGTGCACATACCAGAAGTGAGAACACACGTAGAACTGATTTCTTTAATTTTAGGAAAATTATTTCGAAGAATTATGTACTTCCCAGGGGTGCGCCACCGTGGTCCTTATCCGAGCATCTTTTTCGCTTTGGCCTCATGGCCTAAAAGGACTATTCAAATACATGTTTGATTGGTGATAATTAAATTTTTGAAAAGGCAACTGACTTGACAATATGCTGTTGAATTTATTCTTTGGTAGTGGTGTGAATTAAAAGCATGACAACACAAGTCTACAGTGAGTGAAGAATGGTGTTCAGATACCCATGCACTACTAAGAAAACAATGGCTACATTTCTTGTATGGTATGCATAGAAATTTATTTGGATAATCTCTTTTGATACAATAAAACATTTTTAAATATTTGGCAATATTTACACTTCAATAAATATAAAGAATCTTGTTGAAATGTCAAATGTACAGTAAGCAGCAATACAGTGATAAAGCAAATTATACCCAATTTTTATATCTGGTGTGAATGTTTTAGACATTCATGCACAAGTCAAAACAAGTTGAACCTACATGCACATGTTTTTATCCTGGTTCACTTTAAAGGTGCATTTTGTGATCCTGGTTATGGTTAAGTGTATCACAGAAATTTCAGTTGATTCTAATTGGGTTTTTGTGCGTGTTATGGACAATCATATCACTGTTGTAATTTCTTTTCATCTATGGACAGAAGCGACAAACCTTTTTGCACAGCAAATTACATATGCACATTATTACTGGACACTCATAATTTAGGCTAACAGTTCAGATGATATCAAATTAACTTTTTAGACCAGTCAGGGATAAGGCTGTAGATTATAAAATTCTCAGACAAATGAAATGATAATGTTACACACTACCATGTATGTGGTCATTTCCAAGTAGTGCAAAGCACAGATAACTATTAACAGATTTGTCCAACCAACTATACCTTTCCTCAGATTTTCCCCATCCATATACATACTAGTAGTTATAAATTACAGTCCCATTGCAACCTTTTGCATTAAGAATTTAATTTACCCTGGGAATTTTACTTTTTCTGTGATATTTTTAATTAGCAAAATTATTGCCCAATTCTTGAGGTGAGTAATCAAAGAATATTAACCCAAACCCTATTGTATTATAGAGGGAATTTGTCATACTTCAAATCAGGGCTGTAACACATAAAATAATTAGTACAAAGTTCTGTGTTTTGTACAATATAAACCAAAATACAGTTAACCATGTTTTCAATTTGTGATAAGGTAAGCATAGTAACAAGTTCCTTGGCCCACATTTTTAAAGGGAGTGTTTTGCAAGCAGCACAAGTTTAAATAAAACTATCCTGTGCCTATTTTTTGACTGGTATACTTTGAGGCTTTGTTAGTAAAAGGAATGTATGACAAAGCTTTTTTTAGGATGGGCACCAACTGAAATTTTGACCTTTAATACCCTGTAAAGATCAATACCTGAATTTCAAAGGTCACTTTAATCTGAAGTTCCATTCAACCTTTGCAGGTAGAGCTTCGAACTGATACTTGAATAGATGAGAGCACTATACACTGAGTTTCAATATGCTCATCCACCAAGGACAGTTCAGTGGGTTGTACTTGTACATACAATGACATGAACTAACCTCGTGTGATCTGGGTATCATATATCATACCCAAACGCCAGGGTGTGTATTTTCTAAATATATTGGTGAATGAAAGCAACTGAACTGTGCCAAGGGAACTGAGATTTTACTAGCTCATAGTGATAACAATGCATTCACCTCTTGCAAGGCCACTGGATTTGTTTAGGATCAAACCTGATCGAACTATTGCGTAAGTGCGCCCACTCATATTGCTGCTAGTCAGAGGCTCTCCCCGCAAATGCTCAAACTGGGCAAAGAGCAAATAGACAAGTCAAATCCTTTATAATACAAGTCAAACAAGTCATTTTTTAGTAGTAATCATTCACAAATTTGCTCAATTTCTCCTAAGAAATCATAAAACTTAAGACATAAAATGGGAACGTGCAGCAGCTCAGTAGTTTGAAAATTTAGTCTGTATGACACCGGACTTCAAATCCTTGGCACTGCTATGTATGGTCTACTCCCATAAGAGTAATCTGAGCAACTGAAGTAAATTACCCATCCATTTCTACGCAAAATTCAGCAATCTTGGCCTCATATGATCCATTGATGACCTTTGAACTCATTCATGATATTTGACCTCATTTCATTAATCTTTATGTTCCCTAAACCAAGGGTCATTTTGTCCAAAGTTAATTAAAGCCCTCCTTGTGACCCAGGCAAAAAGCAACTCGGTTCAAATTCATAACAGCAAGACCGAACACCAAATCGGCATGACATGCTCTCCAGAGTAATTTTATTTATTGATGGTTTAAAACATGTACAATAGCAGTATAAACTGAAATGCAGTGCACAGTACAAAAATAAGGCTCTTAAATAGTACAAGAAAACAAGCATCGGGGGGAAAAATATAATACCTCACACAAAACATCTACTTAATTCACTCCCGCAAACTCACAAAAACCCGTTCACACATCTTTACACACCCACTCACTCACCACACACTTTACACGCCCACACATCCCACTACATACGAACATCTGCACAGAGTTAAAATGCATTTAACAAGAGAGGGAGTTTACAGAGGTAAAATTAGAACAATATTCATGTGTCACAGTAACTTAAACTTACTGATAGCCAGGACTGATAGTCACATCCTTTGCTTGACATCTAAGAACAGGAGTCATTTTTCAAACTTTATTTTGGCAAGTTAATTTGGCTTAAAAATATTCAAATTAAAATGCAAACATTGAATGCAAACAAACAGCAATGTTGGAATTTAACTGCTGCACGCATTAGCAAAGCTAATGACATACCGTATGTATAGCATAGCTTAAAGACACTATCAGTGATTTGCTAAATCAGCAAATCGAAAAAATCATCAAAAATCAGATTTTAGCATGTACGTAACAAGTACAGGTATCCTAACATACCCTTCAAATGATAAGACCAGAAGCCACCTAATAAGGACAGAATCAGAGATTTTAGTCATTACTGTCCGAACGGACACTTACTACAACACGTAATTGAATGGAGATTCGGATCTTGGAACACTGCCGTTTTCTTCCTTTTCTTTCAATTCTACAGCTGGAAAAGGTAACTTATGAGAATTCTACAGACTTATCCTTCACTTTGAAGCTATTCCTGCAAATTTCAAATATTTTTCAAATCACTGATAGTGTCTTTAACACAGCTAATGACATCCCACATAGCACAGCTAATGAAAATGGCCAATTCTGGTCACATTCATCTATACTGGTTAAAAAATGAAAGGGCGATTTCCCACGGGGGGTTTCAGATTTTTTTGTAGATGTGCCACTCAGATTTCAAAATTGAGGCTCGGAGTGAGCTGATTTGAGGCCCCCAAAAATGGGGATCTCCGGAATAGTTTTCTGAAAATTTTCAGAAATAAGCTGACAATTTCCCCCTAAATTTCAGATACTTTTTGAGGGGTTTTGAAGAGAAAATTGGTAAAGAATGGCTTTGGACATTAGTGGAGCGGTTGGACTGCAAAAATTGTCGACAACCCCCCCTCGGTTCAACAAAATGCAACCATTCTGTTTGAAAGATAGTAATAAATAATTTAAACAATATTGATGGTTGTGGTCAAAAACTTTGGTGGCAGGGGGTGTTTTTTGGGTCCAAAAAAATCAGTTTTTGAGTAAAAACTTTAAGAATATCAAAGATTTATTAATTTCTTAGCAAACAACAAATTTATCATCATGCATACTATCAATCTCTGACATTTATATTAGGATTTCTGTTTTATACAATATAGAAAGGGTCTAGAATTTTACCCCCAAAATCACCTTTTTTTGTCTAAAATAAGCATCCTTTTATCACGTCACAACAACGAGTCTTAACTGAACCCTTTATGCAATGTATAAAAACCTAATCAAGAACAAAAAGGATACCAGAAAAAAGATTGTAAGAGTTTTACCTTAAAAAATAAAAAAAAATAATTTGCTGAACTTGGCAGCCCAAAATTTAATTTGCGGCATAGAAACATCCTGCCACCAAATTATTTCAACCACAACCATTTCATTTCTTAAATCTTATATATGATCCTTCAAATAAAGGTGGTTGTGTTTTGTTGTACGGTGGGGAGGGGTACCTCGAAAACTAGAGCACTTTTCACGGCTCGGCCGCTCCTCGCTACTTAAAGTAGGGTCTCTGGACTGAATGGTCCTAAAATGGGTCACTGGAGCTGACAAAGAGCCTGAAAATGAGGGTCTTATAGGCGGCACATACACCTACTTCATCCCAATGTGAGAGCCCCCCGGGCTATTTCCCATTTTCTGCACAACCAAAAGTACAAAAAAAAAGTTTAACTTAGAGCTCTTTTTCCATGGTGCCCTTTAGCACATTTTGTAAAATGCTCACACTCAATGTCACAAGCATTGAAATGTGACTATGTGTACTTATAAAATGTGTATTCATTCAAAAGCTGTTTACAGCTATTATGTTGTCATACCTCTGTTAGAACAGGATTGTCTGACGAATTACAAATCACACAATTTCATTTGGAATAAAATTAGGATATGGAGCCCCCCCCAGTTTAACCCCATCAGAATTGAGATTTGGGTTGGGGTGGTCAGAAGAAATACCCACAAAATATTTCATTTGATGTTATGACGACCCTCCAAATTTAACCATCTACATGTACTCACACTACCCTCACAAGTCCTGTAGCTATTTCTAACTTTGGTAACCCTTTTTATGATTGTAATCTCCGTGAGAATCCAAACAGCTGGACTGATTTAACTCCAAATTGTACAGATATTTTAGTAATATGTTCTTATTTTGTTGTTTTAAAAAAAATCCAAAATATAAAGTGGAATCAGTGATCGGGTCCCCCCCCTTTAACACATTGCATTCCTATTCTATGAAATTACAACATCAGGCTCCTAATGGTTAAGCTTGGTTGTGTAGCAGATTCTGTATTTCATTTGTATGATCTAAATGGATTCTTATAAACCTACTTGTGGTAGCTCAGTGGAGATACTCCACATCGCCTCAAATTATTTTGCCAGAATCTAAATGATTGAATAGTACCCGTGTAATGTTCATAAAAGTCACACTGAAAAAGTTCATTTTCATTTGTGTAAATGTTCCTATTTAAATGGTGTATAACTTAATAGTTCAGAACTAAAGACTTCAACTTAAATGTAGTGTATGAAAATATAGCTCCTAGTTCCAATATTTTACAAATAAGGATCTGGAGGAAGGGGAGACACCAGGCTATGGTACCTCCCTTTGGACCCAAAAAGGTGCTTACATGTAACTAACCTGGACCTTGCTCTAAGTACTTCCAAAATATCCTCCATAATTATATAATTTGTTATTTTTAAACTATTAACAACCAGCTGCTTTGGGTGCACAAATTACTAGTACTAGTACACTATTAAAGGGGCATTTGTGACCCACAGCCTCGTCCCCCCAACTTTACCCCAAATAAGTTGAGATTTTTGTATCACCTGAACAGTTCCACCTAGTAGGCACGTTACCCAATTTAACTTGCCACCTTCGTTCGTATCTGAAGAAATTCGCAATTTGGTATTTTTGTCTGTAAAGGACAGATTACAGAACAGTAGCCTAGGGGAATCCGTGATACAGGCATTTTCTCATAATATCAAACTGCAAGATCGGTATCAAGTGAAATTTTGGGAATAAACTTTTCTCGACGATATCTAGCGAACCATAAATAAAACAATGTGCTAGAATCAATGCACCTTTAATGCAATCATTATCAATTCAATTTCATGATTGGTACATATTGACACAAGTTAGATTTCTTTTATATTCCTACATGGCTATTATATGACAATGTTAGTTGCTGCTGATTTTCTGCACTGTGAAAATGTATATCGAACCTAGGCTGCTCACAAGCTTCTTTCCCCTTTGTAATTTCTATTTCATGAGTAATATCTGCAGTTTTTGATCAGTAGAAGTGCAGATCTGGCTGAAAATAGCCACAAGAACAAAATGTTGGTGGTCAAACCCGGGGGTCAAACCACCTTGCCAGAATAGCAGCAAAAAACATTTTATTTCAGGATCTAGGAAAAGCATTCAATTTCTTCATATCAAATGCTTTTTAACACCCAAAACATGATCAGGTGAACCTATAGGGCCTAAAAACAGCTTTACACTTCTACTTGAAATTCACTTCTGGATATGTACTGAGTGACCCAATGGAATGTTCTCGCTCTTTGCACAGTTTTGCCACTTGTGGGGAGCCTTGAACAGTCAGTAATATTCATAAGAGCATTTATACAACAGTTCCATCATGTTTGATTCTCTACCTGCAAAAGGTGAAACGTGTAATGGGTCAATTATCTCAAAATCATGGACATAATTTAAAGCAATAACAGTGCATTTTTTAAAGAGTGCCCCCAATTTTTTTAAATTTGAGATTTTTGCACAGTTGTGTTGGTAATTGGCTATTACACTATACCTGCGAATGATAATGCTAAAAAATGTGTTTGTCAGTAAGAAGCTTTTGTAATTAGAATCGGGATCCCTGATCGTAATTTAATTGCGGAGCTAGAAAAGACAAATTTCTGTCCGTCCATTGTGGAATATAGTGCCACCTCATGATATTGACCTCTAACTTGTCTGAATCAATGGAACTACTAATGGATGACTGAGGGTAAACACGTACATTACTATTTCCTAGCTATTTCATATTGGAAGGACGTTTCCAGCAGCCACTTAATTATTATCGTATACAATATTAATTATCCTAATAAATTGCAATACATAGACAAGTTCAAGCTTCACCATTCACAGGTATAGTTTACTAGCCAATTACCAATGCAACTGTGCAAAAATCTCAAAATTTTTGGAAAATTGCAGGGGGGGATGGGGCACTTAAAAAGTGTTGTTATTGCTTTAACAAATACACACCATAAAAGGCTGTGCAATCTCCTCTTCAAAATTAACTTTGGCTAGGTAGATTTAGGCATTCTGGAGACAAGTTCAAAGTAACAACATGGATGCACTTGCATTCCTCTTGTCTTCAATGGGAATTTTCAGAAAGTTTTAACTCTTAATTTTTTTTTTATTACCTGTACTATTTTGCTCAATGCCACTGCTTGGAGTATTCACAACCTAAAACAATTTTTTTCCTTTTAAAAACTTTTGTTACTGTAGTTCTGTCACGGGAAGAGCATAAAGTGACTAGCCTAATCAAATGGGTGAAACTAATATGAATAAATATGAATGAATGAAAGAACTACAAATACCTATAGATGATTTTGAGGTATAGTGCTACCAGGAGGTGATTTCCTGAAGGCACAAATTTTGTGCAGTATGACATAGATGACCAGGGATGACGTTAAGTGACTTCAATGACGTAAATAAAACAGCGCCAAGTACAACTGATGATCTGTAAGGCACATTAGCATGCCTCCACTGTCTTGATGAGTTCAATATCCCAATTTATTTGGGATCCCTTTATTTATGATCCCTGGCCTAATGCTATCATTTCTAACACGTAATGATTTGTTTGAGTTTAGAGCTAGTCAAAAATATTATTCCACCATAATTTTTTGGGGGATTATAAGCCTGGTTCTTAATACAGAAAAGCTATAACTGGTTAAAACTTCTACTAAAATGTACTCCTATGCAAAAAAAAATCCCCCAACTGACACATGTACATAGGCCTGTTAATATTAAATGTTCAACTATTATTGTGTATGACAATTTAACATGTTTTTCATGCATAATACCCTGCCATGCAAGAGTTCATACTCGTGAACAAAGTCTGGATGTCCGCACACCACTGATGCACAAATTCCATGTTTCCCTAAATAACGACCACACATGATGGCCATGGTGATCAGAGTACTAGTACTTGATTGACTGGTGTGCAGAATTTGGCTTCCATGCCCACGGTACTACATGCAAAAACTCTCTCTTCTGAAGTAATTTACAAAAAAAAAACTGACCATACCCCCCCCCCCCCTGCTTAGTACTGCATACAAATAGTAAGACCATCAAACTTAGTAACTTAACAACATTAATTATTGTCTGGGAAAAATAAAGAATCACTGACACAAAAACACTTAATAGAGTTTGTTTGCCAAACTGGTGCTATGTGCAGTCTTTGATTCAGCTCTTCCAGGCTTGCTGGTGGAAAAGGACATAAATCGTCATGTCACTTGTGTGAGTGCAACAAGGTCGCAAGTGCAATGGCTGCCATTTGTCAGAAATTTCCTTCAAACTTACTATTAACGCCAAGTCTTTGGTCAGTGGCTCTTGAAATGGTTCTTCAGGCGACTGTGTTGCCTGAAGAACTATTTCAAGAGTCACCGACTCCAGAAAAGATAAATTGAGTTATCGTAATTGTACATGGCAGCACACAGATGTATCACATGGCAGCTATTGCACTTATGACCTTGTTTCACTCACATGAGGAAATGAGAGTTGCATATATACACCTTCCTTAAGCACAATAAGATTCATAATAATCGGAGCAAAGAAATGTGCCATTATTCAAAGCATTCTTTTCAAAGTGTACAAAGGCACAGTAGTGGGGGATTTCTTTGCACATGAGTACACGCATTGTATATTTAAATACTGTTCAAATGTATTTCAGATTGTCAGGGCATAACTGCCGTAATTTTTACACAAAGTAAAATCATGCTTTGCTACTTAAAATCAAAGCACTGTTAACCCTTATATAATCTAATTTATAATCATGAGAAAATTTATACTCCAATATATAGTCCGAGTGAAAAATAAAGATTATAAAATATTACAAAGTTGTTTTAAGTTGACATCAAAATGTTAAATAACACCTTAAATATCACCTTTGAAGCTTTTTTTTAAATAAAACTTATTTTATTTATAGTCAAGAAATTCATTATAATACAAGGAAATTACAAAAACAAAATAAAAATAAATACAAAATAAATTTTGGAAAACAATTATTAAAAGATTTTTTCCTGTTGGACAGACTGGGTTTTTCAGTGTAGATCATGTTTTCTTGTTCAAGTAAATAATTAATATTAGTCTGAATTTGAAAATGATTTTCTTGACTATAAATGATTGATAAATGATTTGTTCTGATTGCAAGAAACTGTCTTTGAACCTTTAATTATTACAACTAATTTATTACATATACTCAATTATTTTTTAAGACATTGACAATTGGCGAATATATCTGTTGATGAAATGTTAAACTTTCTCCTTCCTGTCATATTGCACTGCTTTTTAAAATAATTTTAAAATGTTTTTAGATCAGATCAGCTCACAGAGAAACAAAACAAGAAAATATGGAATCAGCTTAATGATAAACCTGAATGATTTCAAAAATAAATATATGAATATACTGTACTATAGATATAATATAAAATACACAATACATTTATTAACCATGATCAACAACAATTCTTTTGCCATTGTCAAGCTCACCCACTGAATGTCCATCTGATGTTAACCATAAATATGCATCAAGCATTCGTTCGGTACATTGAGCTATAAAGCGAATGAAAGGCCTTATATCACCTTTATTCCCCATTTTGATTGTGTCGTAGTACTCATGCCTATCGCCCACCTTTATGATGACAGGTGGAAAGCCCGCCCTCATGAGGATCATATTCATTAACAGCCTAGACGTCCTTCCGTTTCCATCAAGGAAAGGGTGAATGTGGACGAGCTTGTAATGAGCGAGGGCAGCAAACTCAACAGGATGAACACTCTGCATTTCCTCAGAGTTCATCCAGTCGACAAACTCTTCCAAAAGCGTTTCTACAGAAGCCGGTGCTGGAGGCATGTGTGATCCAACAAACACTTGTGTAGTCCTAATATGACCTGCTTCGATTGGGTCCACGTATCCCAACACACGCCGGTGAATTTCCAAGATGTCTTTGACCCGCACTCCTCCAATTCGGTTCATTAGAGTTGTGTTGATGTATTGCAATGCAGAATTAAGACCTATAACTTCATTGTGTTCCATGATACTTTTACCCGGTACGGCAATGCCCGTTTCCACAATACTGCGCATCTGTTCCAGACTCAAAGTGTTTCCTTCAATTGCGGTGGTGTGATATATATGCAAGTAATACATCTCTTGTTTGGCTCTTTGGAAAGCGGCATTGTTCTCTGGCAGCTTCACAATCATATCCCGCTTGTCTTCAATCCGATCCAGCATCTTTTGATCAATCTCTGCCACAATGCCAGAAGTTCTCTTCAAATTAGCCACTGCATCAGTGTGTGATGCATTATTAATCAGCGCACACGTGTAGAGATGGTCTGCCTTCACGATGTCTTCATCCTCAATAAATCGTCCATATTCGTTGAGGGTATCTGCGTGGTCGGGGTCCAGTGCTAAGGCGTGTTGGAAAAGCTTGTGGGCCTTTTCTTTCTTGCCTTGAATTTTAGCATCGATAGCTTGGTGGAGAGCTGCTAGAACTTCACCTGCAAGTACTTCATTCTTGATATCTGCACATGGGGAGGCCAAACAAAGAATATTAAACAACAATGTAATTTCTTTCAGTTGTTTTCCAGATTAGGGGGAAAATTATTTGGGTCTCACTATCAGACAACTAACCACCAAAAAAATACAGCTTTCCCTTGACCCAGTTCCTTGAAGACTGATGTTGTCATCTGCTGTGGAAGTTTGCAAATGTGGACTAAACAAGAAATATTTGAGCTCTGACCTTTGATCCCAGATGACCTCATTTTAAATGTTTTTTTAATATTATACAAAATTATTTTCACCAAGTTTCAGCTGAATCAGACAAATTAAGGACACAACTAGAATTTTGCGGTTCTCGGTTTTCGCGCTCACTATATTCAAAGAATATAAGCTGTGGGCCGCTCCATAACCTTTGACCTTGGCATATGACGGATCCCATGGTGCACCTACAATAAAAGTTTGGTTGCAATTGAACTTCAATTTTTCAATTGAGGCCAATATTTAACATTGTTGTCCTCCCGCCTGAAACGTTGTCGGTAAGAGACGTAGTAATCACTTTTCTGTCTGCTTCTGTCATGGCTGTCTGGTCCTGCCCCCTTCCGTTTTCACAGGCTTGTGTACGATTTATTCTGGAGTTACGCAAGGGCTACGTGATGTAACTTGGTGGAAAGAAGCGGGTCCATGAGTTTTCATCGACCTGATTAGATTTTGGCCTAAAATATGCTAATTAATTATCGTAATTGCAAATGTAAGGAATTTTCCCGTAAGGTTTGTGTACAAGTTTTCTGGAGTTCCGTTTCAGGCGTATGATGATGTAACTTGGTTGGAGGGAGCGGGCTGGAAGTTCTCGCACTGATTAGATTTCGGGCACATTAAAGTATGCAAATGAGCTAATTAAAATATGCAAAAATCAGCATAATAGTATCAATTTTGAAACATACATCGGATACAGACAATATTAACCAACGATTTACCCCCCCTCACAGGTTTGAGATTTTTATATCATCATCTGATTGGGGGTTTAACTGTAGTATGAATTACACAGATCAAATCTGCGTTTAGTGGTATCTCCCACTAAACCACGAGGAAGATCTATATTATCTTATATTGACAACCATGGCACTGTACCATACAGTATGAGTAGTATGGACACCAGATGTCATTGGTTACATGCCCTCCATTCTTCTTATCAATCAATATGAAGTCTCAACTTATCAAGAATCACATCTAGACATGATACCACATAACCCAAATCCTTAATCTTTAGAACAGTTTTGAATGCTTAATATCATGAAAATCCAAGAAGAAATCATGAAATTTGCACAGTTTCAGAAGTTCATGTGTAATATCCAGGGTATATTGAATGAAAAACAAAGGAGATGACAGGGAGTATTTACGCACCCAATCAATATTGGGATCTTGTTGTTTATATCAAGTCTGCAGATACAAAGGTATTGGTGTGCAAGGGAGTTACACAACATTTTGCCAGACATTGCTAAGCTGTGTTTGTAAAAAGTGAAACTTCCTGAAAAACAATCCAATTAGTGTCCTTGTGACTGTGGAATTTAAACAGACTCACATTCGATGGGAGTACTAATCAAGTTGTGATGTAGTGGTTTTGTTGACATTGTTTTTTTTTTATATCTTGTTGGTTCTTACTTCTCCCGTAGCCCGGACACCAATCGCAGTGTGTCTCAGCTTGCTCAGTACAAACCCTAGACACACAAGCACAGACCAGACATAGGATTGCACAGCAGCATGTTTTTTGACATTTTACTGTATTATTTCCATATGACACGAGTAGACCCCAACCACTACTTGAATAATGACTAATTACTAGACAATAATCTTATAACAAGATTATAGGACAATGAATTGAGAGATGGTTCACTCATCTATGCATTTCACACCTTAGAATAGCTTATCAACAACCCTCAACAATGGGCATGATTGGCAGTGCTGCTGTTTATGTGATCATATTTACAATGCACACAAAAAATATACTCACCAAGGTTGCTGAGATTGTTCTATTTTATAAATGTATACGTACGAATGATCCAACTAGTGCATTTTTTGTGCTCAAAAAGGCCTTGAGACACCGCTATTGCCACATTAAAAATTTTGGTGCGACCAGGCTCCTAGTAGCCGGTTCCCTGATAGCAGCTAGCATCGGTACGCACATCCATGCGTCACGGGCATCCAGAATCCTTTGCTCAGTTTTGTACCTTGCCCCAAGGCTTCCACTTGAGGGGGAAGGGCCTGGGATAGGGTTACTAGTTGGATTAATTCGTCGTAATACATGTATAAATAGAACAAATCTCACACCTTGGTGAGTCTATTTATTTTATCCATTATACATTCCAAAATGATCAACAGTGCATGACGGCCACACTGGTCACTAAGTGGAGGAAGTGGAGCCGGTAGTCTCAGTTGTTGCGGGGTTTCTCGCCATGTGAAGTTTAATGGAGCTGAAATAAAATTTTGCCCCAATGTACTCCAATAAATGATAACATGTTAACATCAGCCACATCTATATCAAAGCACTTGTAGTTATAATTAAAAACAGGCACTCCTCACCTTATGAGGGTGTGGGTGGCTGTTGTTAAGGATGCATTGGAATCCTCTCTTACTCTGCCTGCTTTGCTGACAGGATGGTTGGTCACGAGTTTGGGTACTTGTAAGGACGTCTTCGTATAAACGTTCTGAAACGTTGTAG
>JAMKCH010014278.1:0-42098 GCA_023653785.1 Ophioderma brevispina
CAAGAAGAAGTCCACACTAGAATTTCGCGGTTCTCGGCTTTCGCTTTTCCGGAGAGGTTTGGGGTTTGGTTTGGTTCCTTCCGGAACCTTATTCGGGCGTCTTTGGCGATGGGGGGGCTTTGTGAATGACCGTTAAATGCAGAGCGATTGCGCCGGTAGGAGTGGCTCTATTTTATTTTTCAGGTAGGAATGTGCGACCCGATTTCCGAACTTGGGGGATTGGGAATTTAATTTGTGTCCCAAAGTAGGGTCTTAGGAACTGAAATTTTGAGAAATTTGCCGGATTGGGAACTGAAATTTAGCTAAAATTGAGCTTTTGAGGCAAAAGTTTACCAAGAAGAGACCTTATGAACTGAATTGTACTTCAACCGGGGTCTCGGGACACAGTACACTATTAAAGATATTGTAAATTTTACAATATTATACGGGCATTCTGCCAACAAAAATACTATAAATATTACAGTATACTCTAAAATATAATTAAATTAAAACTCTTGTGTATTCGGTGAGTTATTAAGAGCGTGGGAGTATGTAGGAATAAAAAAGCACTGATGACCACACGAACTTACAATCATGCCTATAATGTAGACCATCTTTTAAATAATAACAAAACCTATAAAAAATATACTTTTACAGTAGGCCTGTTTAGTTGGTAGATTGAATGCTGCATATAATACTGTAAAATTTGTACTTCAACCGGGATCGCAGGACACAGTACACTATTAACTAACTGGCATTCTGCATGCTGCCCAAAAAAGGTAAATATTACAGTATACTCTAAAAGATAATTTAATTAAAACTCGTGGAAATGTGTGTATTCGGTGAGTTATTAAAGAGCTTGGGAATATGTAGGGATACAAAAGCACTGATGACCACACCAACTTAGCAAACCTGCCTATAATTTAGACCATCCTTTTACGGTAGGCCTGTTTAGTTGGTAGAATGAATGCTGCGTATAATACTGTAAAATTTGCAAATACAAACTACAAGATAAATGATGACAAAGCAAAGTACATTTTACTGCACTTCTATAGTTTACATTCTTAACCACTTAAATGGAAAAGGTATTTTTACACACATTAGTGGATTGGGGAGGGGGATCCTGGAGCCCTACATCCAGAAAATGCATTTCCCATTGGAATAATTCGGCAAAACTCTGCACAGGCAATATATATTGCTCTAAGACATTACTATTAGTGAAAGGAAAAAAAAAATTATTGATCAGTTTAGAAATTAGGTGTAAAACAATGGTTTTGCGAGTGCCAATTAGGAGTAGCCATTTTTGCCGCTTTCTCCACAGTGATGCACTATACAGTTTAAACAATGGCTTTTTAAAGAATAGCCCAAATTAATTATATAACAATAAATTGGGTGCTGGTACTTTTTAGAATTTTTGTGGTGGCCCTTTGTCCGTACCATGTATACCCCATTAACCCCCTTCATTTGTACATGAAATACTATCAATAATCAAATCTTTATTGTTCAGCAAAAACAGTATTATATATGATAAATAATTATGTAATAATTCGGTAGAGTAAAAATTTAAATTGTTACAACAATATTAAGCAAAATATGTTGCATACAAGTAAGAGGATTGTAGATACATTATGAAGTCACTGGATCAAATTACACAATTTTATATCATTATTATTATTTCCTGTTAAAACAGAACAGCCAAATCGTTGAAAATGTGAGTGGCTTTACATAGTAAAATATAATAAATTTCTTTTAAAATACGTAAATTACTATTATAAAGGGTGTTGGCCCGATTTAAGTATATGAACTTTTCACAATCTTTTTTTAAGACTTATGCCAAATTTATTGATACTTAAAGAAAACAAATTGGGATACGTTAATAACTGTACATAATGTTTTTTGTTTTTTTTTTGTAAAACTTTTTATTTTTTGTATTTGTATTTTCATAATTCATCATTTAACACCTCATCTGTAAAGTTTCGCAACGATATTCAAACCGTTTTATGTGAGAGCTAAAAATGTGATTTGTAAGCCCCCCATAGAGTACTGTGTAAAAATTAAATGGTCCGGCCACAATAGGGCACATTTCGTCATTATAACTTCCAAACACCATCTTCTGGCCCTAAGATTTCACAGGGTACATGAGAAAAATAGCATCCTTCCTTCTGCTACCAAAAATTCTACCACTTCCGTAGAATCTGGGTTCCTGGGGACGAGGCCATTAGCAATCTGGCCATGCCCCTTTAAAAAAATTAATTTTTTTAATTTTTTTAATTTTTTTAAAAAATGTATTCAAATCTCACTTTCAATAAACATACACAAACAGACACATTAACCCCAATTCGCAACACACTAATTGCGCGGGCCCAACGCCCACCCCCGCAAGCTCCCTAACTGGACATCTAATATTCCTATATATTATGTACCCCAACCACGCATAGCTTAGAGTTACTTATTTTTATTGGTAATGAAATTGAGTACCAACATTCGCAATACTGAAGTCACTATGACATCATAAGTTGAAGAAGATGAAATAGGGTGGGAAATTTGATATTATCGGTCAATTTTACTGACTCAACAAAATGTTTTAATGAACTTAAAAAGGCCCATATCTCTGAATGACCAAAAAAATGTCAGTTCTAGCAGTAGCTTTGTAATTTTCAGCTCCAATTTCAATCTACACATACATGGTCAATCCAAATACCTAACAAATAACTAATTCTGTTTAGATATCATATTGGGCTGATTTTTTCTCATTTACACTTTTCTTGGTTAAAATAACTAACTTTGGCCAACAGCAAAAGCAAATTAATTTATTTTTTTTTTTTCTATTAGTTTGCATTCGGCCATTAACATGTCAATTAGAATCGGCAGGCATAAACAACATAGCAAGGAGCCCCCTTAAAAGGTTTAAAATGCATTTCACCATATCCCACAACCCGTTATAAGGTATTCAGACTGCGTGTACACACGTGATTTCTCCCTTTACCAATTTTATTTTGGATAACTTGACCAGTGTATTATGGGATATTAGTGACTATTCGATTCTTTCACACTTGGCCACAAATTAGGTGATAAGCTTGGAGATTAGATTGTGCTCGATTTACCATAGCCATATAACGCAGTAGATGTTGTATTTTAAAGACTGCGATCAGGGACATATCCTGAAGTCACAAGCTTTAAACATACATGTTAATTTGGAACAATTTGACTGAATGTATTATGGGATATTGGAAGTTGATTACTCGATTCTTCCACCGCGGACATCTACGCAAGGAGTAATGACGTAAGATGTGCGACTTTTCCATTAAGCTTTTAGGGGGTCGATCCGGCAACAACCCAAGCGAAGATTCTTCTCGAACACAATCTACATTACAAATATCCCTATCTTACCCTTATATTATATAACGGGTTTTAGATAGAATATATTTCAAAACAGTAGAAGACGTCAAACCTAAACAGTATCCCTAATTGCCTCACCCTTCACCTAATTAAAAATTCCAACAAACAACCCCTGCACCAAGTAGGAAGCCGAAACAGGAAATCTAGCCACTTGAAGTGGTTGAAACCGTCTCGCGAAATAGGTAACCCTCTCAAGCTCAAACAAAACTTACGCATATTTTATTCCTTCTCAAAAACACTTTCTTTCCTGTACAGATCTTCTCTCATCTTTCGAAAATCACTTAAGAATTCCAATGTTTGAACATTTTTTGTCAATTTCTAATATTTATTCGTATTTGATTTCAAATCATATATACCTTCTCCTTCTACTTCCCTTTCTATCATCCCTAAAAAGTCATGGCAATTGTTGGTCGAACCAAACAAATAAGTAAAGTAAACAAAATGCTACACTATATCAGACAACTGGGGCATGGCGACGAAAGCAATATGAGGGCGTCCCGCCCTCATAAAAATGTAATGAGACATTAGACTGAAAGCTGAACGAGAAATGAGAAGCATTGAGAGAAAAAGAGAAACTGAGATCAACAGGAAGACCGTGGAAAAGGGGGAGTGAAAGGGTGATTGGAGAAAGAGTGAAGAGAGATTAAGTGAAAGAGGAGTTGAGAAGCCTGGGGCAGAGGAAAACATGACATGGGTGAAGAAAGAGAAAGACAGGAGTCAGATATGAGTGGAAGGGAAGCCAGGGGAAATCCCCCACCCAAAAAAAATCCCCCCAATTTTTTTTATATTTTGGGTACTTAAAGCAATAACAGCACATTTTTGAAGAGCGCCCCAATTTTCTGGATATTTTGAGATTTTTGCACAGTTGTATTGGTAATTGACTAGTAAACAATACCTGTGAATGATAGAGCTCAAAACTCTCTATGTGTTGCGAAAGAAGGAATTTTGTAATTAGAATAATTAACATCGGAGATCTCCGATCAACGCCTGCTGGAAATGTCCTTCCAATATGAAATAGCTGGGAAATTGCACCATGTACGTATCTACGCTCATCTATTAGTTGTTCCGTCAGTTCAGGCAAGTCAAGTTAGAGATCATTTTTGTGAGGTGACACTATTTCATCATGGACGGACAAATTTGGCATTTCCAGCACCGCCATTAAATTACAATCAGGGATCCCGATTCTAATTACAAAATCGCTTCTTTTATGACAAATACGCATTTTTGTGCAGTACCACTCGCAGGTATTGTTTACTAGATAATTACCAACATTACTGTGTAAGAATCTCAAATTTTGAAAATTGGGGGGCGCTCTTCAAAAATGTGCTGTTATTGCTTTAAGACAACTTTATTGGATTTTTTTTTCAAATTTTTGAAATTCTTCCCCCTCCCATTTTTAAAAATCTGCTCCCCAAGGTATAAAAGTGATTTTAATCATATCTTTGGTGTTTTTTTTTTCAAAATCTGCCATCCCACAATAACTTTGAAAAAATCTGCCCCTAAAATAAAAAAACGGCTATTGGTCTTAAGGGGAAGAGACACGGAGGAGTAGAATGCAGAAAGAGATTAAGGAAAGAGTGGTATTCACTGGGATGAGAGAATGGCAGTTCTATTGACATCTGTCTAAAATGGCCACAAAAAAATGGCCACCGAGTCAAAAGTCTGAAGTCCATTCTCTGCCACCAATCTAACCTTCTGCCATATGAGCTTGGCTTTCACTTCTAAATGGAATTGGTTTTGTGAACCTTCTAATAAGCCTGGTAATTACAAAATGGATAGTATTTAATTTATACACTCACCATATACATAACTGATGGCAATTAACTCCAATAAAGCAATTAACAAGAGTGATATCCCAGCCGAGTATGTGTTCATGATAGTAAGAAGATATATGCCTCCCTGCAAATACAATATCACATGGTGTCAAATTACATGTACATGTTAAAGGTGGATTTGGCAATCTTAAAGTGGCACTGGCACATTTTCACAAAATACAAAATTTCTTCAATTAGCTCTCAAATGATAGTCTAAGCCATGAGGGGAGAATACAGATATTTTACACGTAAAAATAACATATCACTCCAAAATAGATAGACCTAGGGGCATTAATAAGAGGCTCAAGACATCCAGGTAATTTATAGGTTTACTTTTAAGTTTGTAGTAACTTTAATCAACAAATGTGTCTATTTCACGAATATCACAGATTCATAATCATCGATATTAAAACTACAAAGGTCACAGATCGGTTAAACAGGGTGCTGTTGACATGTCACTAATTCCATGATTCCCCACAGGGGGGAAGCTTCACCTGGTTACACTACTGCCTGGGCCTTAATGAAAATCAAGAAGACTATTTGCATTAAATATATTGCAATGGTCATGGTTGTTCGTTTTATGTCAACACCAAATGTGCATAAAACATTTCAATTGTTTAACCTCATCCTAGTGGGCATGCTTGTATAATGTGTGTGTGTGTGCATCTACTTCAATCAAGAATGTTAATGTCCAAACATTGAGTCTATGTTTAATGTGAAAATAATGTAAACCACAGACACACACACACACACACGTCTATTTCAGCACACCCATCCACAGTAGTGACTCAAAAGACCATAAATACACTATGAAAATGAAAAATGCCCATACAAGTTGGTGTTCAGGACATACACAATAGGTTATACACCACTAACCTGGCTGCCGTAAGGATCAAAAATATTGGGTGGACTACTTTCCTACATGGCATCTAAAATTGCTTTAAAATGTCTGAAAATGCAATAGTTATATTAAGAAAGTGATGGAATTTCATGATTGACATGGGAGACTGGTATGTTTTCTCAAAGTAAGTGGCATTTGGACAGTAACATTTGACGGAATTTATGCCGCAGTCATCAATTTCACATCGATTTGCCCATTTCTGGCCACAGCGACTATAGAGCATCTTGTGCTGGGCAGTCTAATGTGCTGCGAGTTTGATGATTCGTAACTAAAAAGATTCTGGTCATGATATGTTGAAAACTGGTTTATTTGGTGATTTTAGCTTGTAATTTGGTGTGATATTGTTGTATTTCCTCTTAGCTGTGAGAGTCTTAAATGTGAAAGAAACATGCTCATAGTTGCCATTTTTGTCCATAGACTACTGTGTATAAGTGAATTAGTGGTGTATAACCAGTAGAGGCACTTATCGCAAACGAGTTTAAGCTGGCTAATAATTCCGGTATGCGTACCTACCCAAATTCTCGATAATGTCTGAGCTGCTTAGGTTTGTGAAAATTGTTTGAAGTTGTGAATGGTCATTTAACATGTTTAACAATATGAAATGTACTCATCCTGATTCTAGGTATGATCATGGTTGAATTCTCAACACTATTTTAGTTGAAATATAATATGTTATCATTTTAAGAAGGTAACACAATCAAAACCCAGCCCGAAACCAAGTGCATCGCACTGATGTATTACCGTACATAGGCGTGTAGGCCTATGTTATGTATACCACGTACGTGAATGCTGAACATGTGATGCATAGGGTACGTGGCAGGCAAACGGCAAATATGGGTGGTCCTTCTTCCCAAGTCCTTGACCTTGAGTCCTTACAACATTTCACCGCCGTATCGGTACATCATGGTATATTACACATCATTGTGGTGGGGACTGTGTGTGCATATAACCAAGCTATAACGATGCGGCGGTCGCATTTCCCTGATCAGAGTGACCCACAGTTCGCGTGATGAAGAATAAAAATTAATTTATAATTGTATATTTTCATTCACAAAATAGAAATAGTTGTGAGTGTATCAGGAACATGTATGAATGGCTAAATATCAAAAAGTACTCCATACAAAGATGCAATACTCATAAACACAATAGTTTTAGGTAAGTGGTGATTGGCTGTATTGCAAGTGCTATTTCGCCAAGTACAGGAACAGGACTTGGCCTGATATTCCTCAATGATATACACCTGAAAATCGTTACCATTATTGATAGAGATATTTTATTTAATGTGCATATGATTTGCCTGGCAGTAAGAGAGTAGAGTTGGCCAACTGTGATCATCGTACCTACCCACCCAAATTCCGTTAAACTAGGTGGTACCATTGGGTCAAGTTGGCCTTTTCTATTTGGGTAGGTACGCATACCGGAATTGTTGGCCAGCTTGACCCCTTACGCGGCACTTATAAGGTCCTTCAAGAACTCTGTTGCATAAAATAACATCAATAGTCCACAGCCAGGGTAGGCTAATGTGCTCTAATGTCTTGTTTGGATAGTACAGAATCAACCTGTCTGGACAAACATCACTCTTTGTGTGTGGGGCTGTGTGCACATGCTTAATGCAGTAAGAGCACGGCAGAGGTTTTATGAAAGTGGGCTTATGACCCTGGTAAGCAGATGGTGTGAATTAAGTGGAGTGTCTCATGGCATGGTGCCCAGAAAATTTTGAATCCAAGATGTTCTCTGAGGCTATTTCTGGTCATTTTTTGACAAGATGGCAAATTTTTCACTTAAATTTGATAAAATATTTTTGTACAAAAACGTATAAAATATAATTATACATGGAAGTTTTGGCAAGTGTGGGGCTGTCCTTTAGCCTACTGTTCTGCTATCCTTGAATCATGGATTTAACATCTTGAAATTTGGGGGTAGATAGGCAATGGGCTTCACATATGTGCCATGCCAGATGGGGATAACATGATTTGAACATAACTTGCCAAGTTTTAAAGCAATATTGAACTTTACTTTTCACTCCCTTTTTCTAAGAAAGAGCTGATGAATCAGTGTTATGCAGAGGGAGGGGGAATTGTCCCTAGTTTGGCCCTCCCGTCCTCCCTCTGACCAGTGTATAACTGTGAGTATCAGAGAGGACATTGGAAAAGGGGGAATGAAAGGTTGATCGGAGAAAGAATGAAGAGGGCCATGAAAGAGGAGTTGAGAAGCCTGGGGCAGAGGAAAACACAGACAAGGGTAAAGAAAAGGAAGACAGGAGGGGAGGTCTTACCGGGGGTCTTAAGTTTGGTTTGGGTAGGGACGTGCCTCTGAGAGACTGAAATTAAGACCCATGTCTATGCCAATTTTTGCCAAAAAGAGACCCACAACTATACTGGAAATCCAGATGTTGGGCCAAATTTAATACAAATTTGCCACTTTTTCTTGAAAATTTCCACTTTTTTAGGAAATTTAGTATATTTGTGTGTGTGTGTTTGCTATTTTGGTCTGCATGTCAAGGGCTAATGAAATAGATACTTACATTAGTTACAAGTGGAATGCCCAGCAAGAAGAAAACAACAGACGTAGCCAGTGTGACCCAAGTCTTCCCTTTACGGAACCAGACGTGGTACTTTGCCAATTCATCCACCATTCCTGTCATCACTGTCTCAAACATACAAAACTGCAAAACAAATACAAAAGGACAAAAATTTAAATGTATGATTTAGGTCTAGTGAGGAAATTGATCAATGATAACAGTATATACAAATACATCTCACAAATTAACTGCTGGAATCATCTCTGTGAGTCAAATTCTTCACTGAGATGGTGATTTTGATTTGAAAAACCATACACATACTAAATAAGATGGACTAGGCTCAGAGCAAAGCTACTAAATCTAATAGTTAAAGGCCCATGGTCCGATCGCTAATAGCCTCGTCTCCAGAACCCCTGATTTTACCGGAAGTGGTCAAAATTTAATCTGAAAAAAAGCTGCTATTTCTCGTGTTAACCCTGTGAAATCTTAGGGCTAAAGGATGTTTGGTTTTTGATGTTATGAGCAAAATGTGCCCTATTTTGGTTAACCAATATTAAAGTACTGTACGGGGATTACAAAATCATGTTTTTAGCTCTCACGTCAAAACGGGTTGAAATATCGGTGCAAAACTTTACAGATGGGGCTTAATTTGGGGTGAAGGCCATTCTATCAAGATGAACCTTTGTTTACTTAAATTGGGTCAATGCCCTTTAAACGGATTCAGAATCTGGTATGTCACAACACTCCCTGTTTTGGCTCCTTACACAGAAAAATAAGATTCTAACACTCTGATTTAAGTTATCATAATTCTTTTGGATATTTCATTTCCCCATAGGGTCACTGTGTTAAATTGTAATTATCCAGGTCTGTGGATATTGAAAAACAATGCATAATTTAAAGTTTTTTCAATCATATTCTGTGTATTAACAATAACAGCACATTTTTGTTGTTACAGCCCCCAAGAATTTAGCAATTATTTTAATTTTTACCTTTGGAGTAAGATTAGTCCAAAATTAGACATAAAATATTGTAATTAATCTAAATAATATAATCATAAATAATACCTGGGTTTGTGTGCATAACTGGTGTGTATGTACTATGTAGCAATTAGAATTCATGAGAACCGCGGAGAATGTCTGGAGTTACTTGAGACTAGGAGATCAAACTAGCCTAGCTCAAGGTGATAGGTGTCTGTCCATAGGTGGCGCACTGCTTCATAATTACAAAGTAGTGAGTAGCTGCTATGAGATCCAAAATCGATACAGTACATGTGGAATGGTGAGGCATTTCCAGACTTATGTTGTAATGGACTATATTTAAGTACATGAACTCATATAGAGAGGACTAGATCCTTCTAGAGTGTTTGAGGGATATATAAAAGGGCCCTGGTGAGAGAAGATGAGGCAGAGTTTCTTAACATCTTGCTCAAAGTTATTAGCAGAGTATTACAACATCTTACTCCAAGGTATAGCAGAGTATAGCAGACAACTTAGTTGCTTCAGTGACAGTGACAGTAATCGCAGTCAAATATAGTGTCTGTAGGGGACATTGTAATAGTAGTCCTCAGCTCCAGTCGTTTCGTTCCGACTGTGTAGCCGGTCTTCGGTTTTGTATTACGTGGCCATCTGAGTTACTGGTTATCAAGATAACAAGCTACAGCACTTTTGGACCTTATATTTAGTAGACCTCCGAGCTTCGGGCGTCATTAGGAGCTGGTGTTCTTCAGTAAGGACAAGTCGGCCGTGGACACGTCCCCACTTAGTGGAAGTGAGTTTTATTGCTGGAATATTCGCCAGGGACTCTTTGCAAGGGTTTTTTTTTCTAAAAAGATATAATTTTTTTGTTTTTTTAAATTTTATAGAATCTTGAGAAGCACGCGTTAGCGGCACACCCAGGGTAGTAAGTTTAGGTAGTAAGTTTAGTAGTTCATTAATTAACAACTTTATTATAGATAAATCTTGATTATTGATACCGATCGATGTTGAATGAGATTGATTTTGAACACACAATTAAAATAAATACTTTGTTTTAAAAATTTGTAATCAAGCTCACAGTGTATGTCTAGTTATTCAGGAGTTTGGAATCCGTAGTTTGAGGTGGTTTTGGCCTGGTCCAAGGTGGACCGTTACCATTTTTGAAGAGTGCCCCCAATTTTCAAATTTGATATTTTTGCACAGTTATGTTGGTAATTGTCTTGGAAACTACACCTGCCAACGAGAATGCCTCAAAAATGCGTATTTATCATAAAATAAGCGATTTTGTAATTAGAATCAGGATCCCAGATTGTACTTAAGGACATGCAGTGTCAACCCTGAGTTTCTGTGTATCTATTTTGGTTTGTAACTTTGCAAATATTTGATTATTGTATGTAAAAGTATATATTTTTAGAAAGAAAATTGGATGATGAACCCGATGGTGGCATCAGATTAATGTAAAACTTTCCGTATTTTGAGAAAAATAACCAAAAACATGATTTTGTCCCAAATTTTTCATACAGCATAACAAAAACAATTTGAAATTTCATGATTTCTTATGTTATTTTTTAGAACAAGACAAATTTGTCTAGGGACGTTTTTTTTTCATTTTCTTAAAATAGAGCTTACTTTTCGAAATATAAGGGAAAATGTCAAAAAAGTGTGATTTTTACCTTTCTTTTCCAAATTTTGAGTATATATTGGAGAATATCTTTAGTTAGAATCGAAAAATGAAAAATTGAGAAAACCGTCCCTAGAGAAGACCGACTGCTATCGTAGGAAAGTTAAACCTTACCTTTTACTTCGGTATTTTTGGAGTTATCTTGTCTGAAAATTTGCCAAATTTTGCGAAAATTGAACATTGAGAAAATCCGTGTTTTAGTAAAAAAGGGACTTTTCACGCCATTTCAAGCTGTCTCTTTCTCAAATAACTTTATCTTTGAACTTCAAAATTGACTTGTTGTGCAAGTGATGGAAATACATCTTTATGCACTATTGAATCAAACATCCTTTGTCTCTAACTCCAGAAATCAGAAGATATTGAAATTTCATCTGGTCTAAATTAGCGCTTTGTTTACATTTTCAAATATTATTTTTGTTTTTCCAAGATGCGTTCGCGCAAAAGTACATAAATACGCGCACGCTTCATTACGCAGTAAAAAATCACCGCACGACGCGATGCTGCGCCTTGCGACTGACGGCGTAAAATGTGCTTAAATTCCCGCCGTTAAGACCATGCGGTTTTTGTGACTTTAAATGGTCAAATAGTTGTTTTAAATTGGCAAAAAAATACAGCTCAGGATTGTCTGCAGTGGATAACCTTTGTTGGTAACGATAGAACACAGGTTGATGTTTTAAAATGGTGCAAAAATCCGAAATTTGTGTGAAAACAAAAGCACTAGGGTTGACACTACCCTTAACGGCAGAGCTGGAAATGCTAAGTTTATATCCGTCTGTGATGAAATAGAGCCACCTCAAGAAAATGAATTCTAACGGAACTTGACTTGCCTGAACCAATAAAACAACTAATAGATGAGCATAGCTATTTCATATTGGATGGCAGTTTCCAAGGAGCCGTTGAATTATTATCAGAGATCTCCGATATTAATTATTCTAGTTACAAAATTCCTTCATTTGCGACGCATAGACATTTTCGAGCTTAACCATTCACAGGTATAGTTTACTAGCCAGTTACCAATGCAACCATGTAAAAATCTCAAAATTTTTGAAAAATTGGGGGCGCTCTTAAAAATGTGCTATTATTGCTTTAACATGAATAATGTGATAAGTAATATTCACATAACATATGCATACCCTTTAGAACTCATCCAACCGTCCAATCTTAACATTTTACAATATCACCATTATGAGACAACTAAACCATTCACAGTTTCATTCAAAGGGTGAATCTGGAAATGTGCGAACAATTCAAAACATGTCAAAATCTGTAATTTGATGAAAACTGAGGGTACTTTTCTCTTAAGTTATGCCTTTCAACCAATCAGCTATTAGGTATTAACTAATTCTCTGAATTAAGCATGCAAACCTCAAAACCTTAAAAAAACCTATGGAAGCACCTTTAATTTCTCAGAGGGTACTTTTTAAGTTCAGTTTATTTTTCACCAGTTGCAACTAGAATTCACTGGTTTGGGTTCATTGTAGTCAAAATTTGCTTGGCTGCTTTGTTCTGATTGTTAGCCTATACTCCAACATGGTTGATTAAAACTGTTTTGATCGGTAACTTGAGACAAAATGCCAGTCAATGTTCACAATTCACTGGTTTATGTGTAAGTTCTTTAGGTTGGAGTTCTTTGGTCCTTCCCCCAGTAATGTTTATTAAATGCCTCCAAAGAATAAATAGGAAATATTTGTAGTTATACCTGCCATAAGGATTTTAGTTTTGTAATCCAGTTAGGTGTTGCATTCTAATACATTGGGTGACAAAGACCGTAACCACAATTTTTTTTTTTGGGGGGGGTGAATTTTCCAAGAGGGGACTTCCCATAAAATTTGCCCTCCTCTTGGGGAGCAATTTTGGCAAAAAATTAACTTTTTTACAAAAATTTTAACCTAACACTAATTTTTGGCTCCCTCCACTTGCAATTTTTTGGCCATTATGAGCTCTTTTTAGGTTTTGGGGGGCTTCAGAAGTGTGAAAAGGCACTGAGTAACTCCCATAAAAGTTAAGTCATGTTTAAAGTTAAGAGAGTGTCAAAACTTTTCTAAGGTGGCAATCGGGGTATTGTGAATTTCTGAAAGAAAATCATTAAATTAACACAAAACTGATAAATTCATGGATTTTTTACTGGGGGGTGGGTGGGGAATGGGTGAGGGCAGACTCAACTCTGGGGACACTTCCCTGTGCCCCTCTTGGAACTGCCACTGACTTACAGCAGTAATACATGCCTTGCCATTTTCTTTTTACAAAATATTCTGGCATTTTAGTAAATTTGGGAAAACTCTGGCTCAAAGTGAGACAATTTGTCTAATTAACAAAAAATATATTGCCAAGTGACCCATCTCTATACCAAATTGGCATAAAAGAGGCCATACCAAATTGGCAAAAAAAGGGTCATTCAAATACCAGGCGGCCATATATGAGACTGAAATTGGGAGACACTCTCCCACTCTTCTCGTTCCCACCCCATTTTTTTCACTGAAATTTCTTACAGTCTTGTAAAAGTTTAATCCATGCAAATTTTGACTTACCAACTTGTATTTCTTAGAACAATTCATATTTTCTAAATGTATCTAAGTTTTGAAACCAATAATTTATTCCAAGAATAGGAGGGTCTATTTTCAGGGCAGATTTTACTTTATAGAAGTATACAAACAGCACTGCCCATTTTAGTTTCAATCCAGGGGTTTCAATAACCCAAAATGTGAACATTACAATCAAAAGTTCTTTGATCTTTAACCCTTTTTCTAATATATTAGCTTCTTTGCCAGGGATATTTTTAAAAAAGTTGCACCAAACACTCCTTCACAGAACATAGATCTGACTTTTAACACAAACTGACTAGGGAGAATATGGTATCACACCTAGCCTTATAAGTACAGCAACAGCAGTTATAGTACCAGTTACAATATGAGCTAGTAAGCATATTACAACTCTTGGCTTGAAGTCAAAAATGTGATGAGATAGTAAATTAATGAGATTGCAACAGAGGGCTCTTCCATACTACAATGTTTTAACTGGGACCGTGAGTATCATAGCATTCACCTTGTCAACTATACATGGTGTTCTACAATCATTGCTTTAAAGGTGCATTTAGAGATTCACAGATCCGTGTCCCTAAAAATATTGAACTCCTGATTTTGCACGAGTAAAGCTTTCCATCATCAAATCTCCCCATCGCAAATATTAAAAGACACCAGGAGATTTCCGAAAACTGCGCCCCCAATATTTTTGTCGAACTAGGATGTCTGTTTAAAATTAAAACACTTTTTTTTTTTTTTTTTTTTTTTTTTAATTTTATTACTTTTTCCCTGGAGATGGCCACACACAATAGTGTTGAAAAAGAAAACATGCACTTCATTTGTAGGGTATGTTAGGATACCTATACTTGTTACAGACATGCAAAAATCTTATTTTTTATAATTTTTTCGATTTTGTGATATACAGCAAATCACTGATAGTGCCTTTAAGTCATTTCTATCCACACATACAAGGTAAAAAATCTATTGCATGTCTAATCTATATGAAATCAATAGGCCTACATATGACCCAATATATGGATGCTCTGAAATCTCTCATTGCGCCTTTAAACAGCCCCATATATAGCTGGGGGAACGCCAATGAGAGGACAGTAGAGCAAAACCTTCCATCACAGCTGTGTGCAAGATTTATTTAGGGGGATGTGGAAGTTCAAAAAAGCTAGTTTACTTTTCTTGTAAAAGTGAACTTCAAAAAAAATTCTGTATTTTTTGTATATCATCTGAACCATTAGCCTTGTATTGCATGGTTGCCTAATATGACATGGAAAAAGATTGTCTCACAAAAAATTCACAATTTTGTACTTTGTCTATAAATGCTAATGCGGCAAAATTGACGATACCAGAGTAGAGGTTAGTTCAGTTTTTGAAGAAATTATGGTTTTATACATTTACACCTGATGGGATCAAGAACCTAGCGCACCAACGCGGAACATGGAGGCGCAATCACATACACATATTTTTCGCATTTGTTAGACTTTAAAAAAAATTGGGAAAAACATCACCACAGATTTTCAAATATTTGGGTCAGTCAAAGCCAAGACCAAGGCACTTCACCAATTGTTTTTAAGCCTACCTTCCTTTCCAGGCGTGTGGTGCAAGCCTCATTCATTATAGCAACTCACCAAAATGTCAAACGAAATTTAATCAATCGGATTGCAAAACTCAAAAACCAATTTGGGTGCTTTGATGTGTGTCGATCATGGGTGTTCCCATGACCCCATAGACCTCATCCTCGTTCTGTTTAATTATTTAAAAAGATCAGAAATAACCTAGCTTCCACTGGAGTTGATTCTTTTACATGTTAAACCAACTGCCGACGTCTGAATTGGGATTTTCTTGGCCGCCCTCCCCTGTTCCTTTCAGTCACACACAATGCGTACCGCAGGTATTCGATCCAGAGGAGCAAATTTCCAAGTCGCCCGCCAGAGGGGGCAAAATTCTTAAGTCATCCCGATGCTTTGCTCCAATTTAAGTCTGAATTTGCCAATTTACTTTAATCTTGCCCATTAGCTGAAATTGGTCGTAATTTCCCGAAAAGATGGATGAAAATGCCCATATTTTTCGTCCATATTGTCCCGCTTTTTTTCACACAGTTCACCCGGAACCCTCTCTGAGGTAAGAGCCACTTACCAAAGCTTTGCTAAATTTTGAATTATTTCACAAAATCACCTTAAGCCTAATTGTGAACTCTCAGCTGAATAAAAAAAGAGATCATTTGTTTTCAAAATTTCAAAATTAAAGGTGGATTGTTGTGATCCTAGCACCTTTATGTTTTTTTGCAGTTCACAAGATATACATAAGAAAAAGTCTTTCCCAAATTCAGTTGATTCTTAGAGTGCATTTTGATAGCAAATTTTGTATCACAGTCTCCCCAAAAGCTACTGTGTTGTATTTCTGTCCAGGTTACGGACAGAAAATCCAAAATTTGAATTATCTTCAAGTACACATATACGTAAGCCAATGGTTCAAGATGTATAAAAATCTCAATTTTTTAGGGAAGTCAGGCGGACGAGGCTGTGGATTCACAAAATGCCCCTTTAAGCATTATCCATTCCTGGCCCATATTTGGAATGTAGAATGCTTTCCAATGAGTACAATAAGCTGTCTCATTTCAGTGCTATCACTTTCCAAATAACCTGCATTCTCAAAAGTTAATTACATGTATAGGTTTTCCCAGTTAATTTTGCACTTGTGTACTTGATTTTAATAAAACAGACAATTGGAATTTGTGAATTGCAAGAAACGCAAAACCAATTTAATTTTTTGGTAACTGGTGTTCATTTTTGTGTCATTGTATTTCAACTTTGTGTCATTGATTTTCGTCCAATTGCTCGTCGAATTCGTCCATCAATATCAAGATAATATAAAAAGCAAATTTGTTGTTTTCATTGATATTCATTAACGTCTCTTTCAATTTAGTCACGTGTGTGTAGGCCTATTTTATCAACATTATATATGGCTCTTTTGAAGATGGTCCTGAAATGTTTTTTCCTCCAATGTATCTTTAAAATGTGCCAATTTCTGCCTTATCTTGTTTGAGTCTTTTCACCTGAAAATTACACAAATAAGTGAATTTTACCAATTTGTTAAATAAGGATATAACATTGTGAATTCGATATAAAAAATGTTTATGTTTATCTTTTGTTTGAACTTTCTAACTTTTGAATTTTTATGATTTTTGACTATTTTGGCTTAACCCATTTAATCAATGGCAGAATTCTACCCTTTATGACCACCCGCATAGATAGAAGTTTATTCAAACAAGCATAGGACAACCCCACCCGCACCCTTTTCTTAGACGGAGGCTGCTTTTTACAGGCACTATTACTTAAATATATGGCCTATCTGGTGAGAACTAATCATGAAATAAAAACTTTATTTCATTTAATGATTACCCAACGAATACAAAAGACAAGATTCTTACATCAATTATAAATGATTAAACTTGCTTTTTCTATTCAGTTAGTCATGCCACACGGGACGAATTTTGTCCACTGATTTGACGAATATCAATGACACCAGGAACAGTTGAAATACAATGACCAAAATGAACTCAGTACTGAAAAATTAAATTGGTTTTGCGTTCTCGCGATTCACATTTTTTGGGGAACGACATTCCAATTTGTTTGTTTTTATGTAAAATCATTACACAAGTGCGAAATTAACTGGGAAAACCTATATTATAAAGCTTTATAACCTAGAGATAATCTGTCAGGTCTAGTTAACAAAAGGCAGTCTATGGTAAATACAAGTTTCTCCCACTCTCCCACATCATGTTACTATAGTGTGTTCCCAGGGGCGGCGCCAAGGTAAATCTTATGAGGGATGGGCTAAACATCATAGGTGGGGGGGGGGCGAAACATGCATACAAAATGAACCATTTTGGTTAAAAAAAAACCCTAATTTTTTGCACAAAAAACCCTGTTTTTTTTCCTAAATTTTTGAAAATCTCGGGGGGGGGGGGTGGGGGGGTGGTTTCCCCTCCCTGCCAACCGCCCCTGTGTGGTTCCTGGTTAATGGAACATGGCCTTTGTGCAAGTACATTTAGATAACACTGGGAAGACCAAGGTCATAAATCAACCCTAGGTAAATATACATACATTTAGAGTATATTATGGCACAACTTAAGAACAACATCTCCTATGCCAAAATGTGTAGAATATAAGTGACAAAACTATGTGGTTTAATGTTCCACCTTACACTGAACAGGTAATATTTACTTACCTACCTTCACTTCCCACACCAAGCATCAACAAACATCACCATGCCAAACCCAGCACCGACCCCAAAGGTGAAAGGGGCTCCTTGCTTAAAAGCCTCGGGTAAGCAATAAACGCTAATCCAGGACCTAGACCATGAGAAAGAGAGAAAAGACATGGAGAATATTGTCCACATCATTATTGAATCGTTACTGAAGTTTCCTGAAGGAAATTTTCTCTCCTCCTATGAAATGCTTTGATAGATCATGATTAAAGTGTTTTCATATACACACAACTTTGAAATTATTGCACTCTTTTGTGACTGGCAAACTTGTATAAATGATTTGAGTAAACTTTATCACTTTCAGAATTGACATATAAGTAAGACGTTTATTTGTCACCTAAAGACCCCATCTTTTTGAAAAATGTTACTGCTGTCACCCAAACGCACCCTATAAGTTTTGACTAAATTTCACCGCATGACCTCTCTTTTGGAATATGGGCAAACCTTTATCCAAAGACCTATTAAAAAATTGGCAAATTTTGGCACCCAAATCCCCCCAATTTTTTAATGGGCCATTTCTCTCTCTCTCTCCTCTCACACAAAGACCCCTATATTTTTTGTGCATGCATACTTCTTCGCCAATACCCGCTTGGTTAACAGCAGGAGTCTTTTCAACCCATATCCAATTTTTACAATGTATGCGCCAGGGGGCATTCATTTCATAGTAACACATATGTAATTAAGGCTGTCAAGACCGCTATTTCTCCATTTTCAGCATCCTTGCACCCAAATTTTATTGAAATTTACTAATTGTTACCTAAAGACTACCTCCAACTGGGAAAATCTGCCTCAAACCATGAATTGCCCCCTCTTGACAATGACCCCTGTTAGTCCCCTAGTATGAAATGCTAAAGATCAATCCAACCAAACTCATTTTTTTCCAGTACTCATACATTCCCCCCAGTCGGAATCTGGAAATTACGTCCTTTTATTACTTTTTTTTATCTTAAAACTGAAGGTAGTCTCAATAGACACACACCCTTCATTTTAGTACAGTGACACCCTCGATAAAGTCTGCCCTTGCCCCACACTGCTTATCTGGATTCCACTATTAACGCAGCTTCTTGCTAAGAAACAATTTTGGTGTAATTTTTGCTTTTTTTAAGTTTTTTATTTTTTTCTGTTGAACTTTTTTGAAGGAATTTTGGCATATTGTTGTTGCTTTCAAGCACATATGGACTTTGAATAACGTAAAATATAAAAGATTTCAACTACCATGAAGAAGTATTCATATTCAATGTCTAGGCATGGGGTTTAATGGAGTTAATCCTATTTCACCCGTCAGCACACTAATCTAATGGGGGCAAAGTACTCCCCTAATTTATATTATATCCTGTGCATACAACTTGGGCTCTCTCCTGGGTGATCTTCTCTTTGACATGAGGTGAAAGCCATGTTTTATATATGTCGTTTTACTGGGCAAATAGATATTTTTGTGCATTAAAAATTAAAGAGAGTCCACCTACGAGTAAGACCAAATAAATAGGTTGTTTGGCTGTAACCCTGCCGGACCCGAAAACACTGCGACTAAAAAATGTTTAATGCAAATTAGCATAAATTTTTAAAAGTCTGCAACCGACATCTGCTGGGTCAAATATTTTAAAAAAATAAAATTAGCACAAAATACACAAAAAATGCTGACCAACACCCATAAGTGATTTTTTGAAGTCACCAATTAAAAAAAATACCAACACAAGGTAAAAAAACCATCAAAAACCAAACAAAACAACTGCAACAAGTAAATAAAAAAGATATCTTTGCTAGGTCCACTGAAAAAGCTTTTAAATAGTAACATGTTGTATTCATTTTTCGAGTACCAACATTGGCGAAGGTCATCTAAATAATCCTAATCAACGAGTGACCCGGACCCACCCTAAAATTTTCCTCCATTATGGCCAACATTTTTTAAGACCTAGGATTCATTTTTCAGCAAGTATCTACTTTTTTTTTTTTGTCCTAATCACTTTGACACAGACATATTTCTTTTTATGGATTATATTCACAAACAAACATGATTTTAATAAAAAAATCATTAAGAACTAGCAAATTAAATTATATTGTCATTTTTTGGTCTTTAAGCCATGCCCGACAAGGTTTGGGCCATTTTATCACAGCACATCATAATTCACAAGTATAAATGCCCCTACAATGTGGACAGGTAATGTCTGATGAACCAAACCTAAGGTGACGAATTAAACTTTAATTGATTTTCCAAAACATGTTCGATTACAACACAACAACAAATAATTTTATTCAAGCAGTCATTCATTACTTAAGGGGGATGGCCCGATTTAATGAAATAAGTTTTTCCATTCATCTTGATAGATTTGGCCCTTTCATCACTCCAAAACCCCCATCTGTAGTTTCGTGCCGCTTTTCAAAACCCCTTTTAATGCGAGCTAAAAACGTGATTTTGTAAGCCCCATAGAGTACTGTGTAAAATTAATATTGGTCGACAAAATGGAGTCCCATTTCGTTCATAACGTCCAAACGAAACAATCCTTTTGGCTTCAAAAAGATTTCACAATGGTAATGAAAAAAATAGTAGCTTTTTTCTGATACAAAATGTTGACCACTTCCGTAAAAGCTGGGCTTCTGGGGACGAGGCTATTAGCGATCGCCATGACTTTAAAACTATAAGCAAAGTTTCCAAAATTAAATATCCACTTTCCGCAGACACAATGAAAGTAGATACTACCCCTAACCTGCTCAATTCAACTCAAAAACTACTGTGCCCACTGGGTTATTAAACTAGTACTATAATCACACTTACTAAATTACAATAAGCCCTTTTGAGTTCAGAAATTGCATTTGCAATTGGGTGTTGGTCCAAATGGAAATTGACTTCTGGTCCGGATGAGTATTGGAAATTACAATTGAGGCCAGATCAGAGCAGACGACATGTGCAGCGAATACTCAAAGATGTAACTGTAAACCACACCAGCATTCTATAACTTAGGGAGGGTTCATTAGTTTACGCCAAGGGGGGAATGGGAGGATTTGAGGGGGGAAACCCGAAAAAAATTTTGTAAGAGAGAGGGGGGAACGTGAAATTTTTTCATCAACGAGAGAGAGGGGAACTGAACTTTTAAGAGACATGAGGAGATTTCAGGAAGAACTCCCCCCCAATTTTTCTCGAACCACTGTTTTTTACATCTTTGGAATGCTTCCAATGTATTAGATCACGCCCTGAAGTGAAATAAGCCGAATACGTGTTTTATGTAGTAATCTGATGATTTAGTACTTTCCTTTCGTGCACGCAAGTTCCAAGCATAGGTTTTCTATGGGGAACTATTACGATTCAGGGCAAGTTCAAAACAAGGTTTGCGGTTTTCTTTTGGCACCTGTTTGTCCAATAACCTTCGAAACCGTTTCGGTAGGTGGTCTACAACCCATCAGTGGAAAATTGAGAGGAAACTTTTGTATCCTAAAAAATCGCCTCCTGTCCACTTTAATGGGGAAATCAGCATGATCAAGGGGGGAGTGTGAATTTGAACGGAAGCGATGGGGAACGCGAAAATTTTTTGCCTAAAAAAAGTTGAAATCCTCCAATCCCCCCGGCATAAATAAGGACCGATCCCCTTAGAAGTGTTCTTCAGCACACCGTACAAGCACACAAGCAACATCGCACTGTGATTAAAATCATCTAACCATGAAGAGGATGCCATTCAATTGTACATGATCGCCACACAGCCGAAAGTGGGTTATACTCAGCCAGCCAGAAAGTCAAACATGTGCAGTAAGAACCACTGACCCTCTTACAACATTGATAGCGGGTAGAGTCGCCGATTGAAACAACAGGAAGTTGGTTTTCGTCCCTCTGACATTATGGCGGTAAATAGCACTGCAACCCCTTGTCACACATGAACATATGTGTGAATGTTGTGCAGCAGCAGGTGTATGCTTGTTTCCGCCATATTGTAGAGGGCCAAAACCAACTTCCTGTTGTTTTCAATCGGCGACTATTCAACGTTGGTGCGGCAACCGCATCTGTGTAGAGGTCAGTGGTAAAGACTGCAAAATGGGCTTATCGACAGGGGCGGCGCCATGGTAAAATCATAGGCCCACGGGGCGAAACATCATGGGGGGGGGGGAAAACAGTACAAAATCAACTATTTTGCGTTCAAAAAACTAATTGTGCCAATGATTGCATTAAAACCCCTGTTTTTCCTAAATTTTGAAACTCTCAGGGGGGGCGTCCGCCCCTCCCTGCCACCCCCTGGCACCACCCCTGTTATCGTACATATATTTTGTACTTGAATAGATTTTGTGCTGTTTATGCTCACCTGAGTCAACTACTTTGTCTACTGTGGTACCTGCATCTTTTGCCATAAAACCAATCACAGAAAAGATGACAAAGCCAGCAAAGATACTTGTGCCACAGTTGATACAGATCACGATCAGTGCATCTCTGAAAGTAAACATATTCAGTTTTAGAGTCATTAATTTGGTCTCAGAAATCTGCATGAATTATGTAGTAATATATGCAGTGAAGCATTATTATGCCTGGTCCATCTTGGGAAAAAAATGGTCAAAAAGTGGGCCACAAATGCATGTATAAAAAATCTGCAAAGAAGCATAAAACAGGTATTGTTTGCCATTTGTTTTAGAAGTTAAACTTTTAATTTGTTGAATAATAACACAATCACTACAATCCTGGTTTTTTTTTACAACGGGTACCCGGGGACATCAAAGCCATTCAGTGCTAATGAAGGTGATAATATCCACCTTACTTAGTATTGGCTTCAGAAAGGGGGGGGAATGGAAGCAAAAATCATGAAATTGTGATACCAGCACCTCATTTTTTAGTTCATAGTTCCCTAGCTATCCCCAAGAAAGGTTATTTCCAAAATTCCAGTTGAGTCTGATGGGGCATTTTGATGTTATGTGCCAGTGTTTGTATCACGCTGCGCTATAGGCCATTGTGTTGTAATTTCTGTCTGTTTACAGACAGAAAATACAAAATTCTGAATTTGTACAAGAACAAGTCAAATTTGCATGCAAGATTAGGCACATTATACTTAGGCCAACACTTTTAGTTGATATAAAAATCTCAACTTTTTAAAAATAAGTTGGGGGACGAAGCTGAGGATCATGAAATGCCCCTTTAAGAGAGACTTTGCACAGTATTCCTGGGGATTAAGAGCAGAAAACTTGTAAAGGAGAGTCTGCACATTTTCTAGGGAATAAGAGCGTAGAAATCCGAAATACACAAAGTATGACCTTTGACCTTCAGACCTGTCTGTCACAGTGCAAGTAGCAGTAGATACTAAGATCCTGTGGTGCAAGTGTCATCTACATCAGATCAGGGGTCTGGCAGTTACAGGTGGAGACAGACAGACAGACAAACACTGATGCCGCACATACGACAAATTTTGTTATGACAAAATCCCCCTTCTGCTAAAGCATCGAGGGATAAAAATTTCTATTGTTTAGGATATACGGCTATGTATGAGTTTCACAAACAGACCTCAGAACTGTTCAAAACGGCCAAAATTTCAAAAGAAATTAATACCACCAAAATATATGACTATACATTGTCCTATTTTACCTGTAACAGTTGTTATGCCATCTGTTGTAGCTGGATAATGTATGTAGACTACCAAATGCAATACCAGCAGAATAAAAGATCTGTACAGCAGCATCTAACCACACCTGCAGAAGTAATAATAAGAGTAGTAACATTAACTTAAATTCAACAACAACCCCTATTGACCCTTTGCATGGTTCACTATTTGCAGGTAGAGCCTCAAACTGGCATCAGAAAAAACTAGAATTTCGCGGTTCTCGGCTTTCGCGCTCGCTATATTCAAAGAATATAAGCTGTGGGCCGCCCCATGACCTTTGACCCTGGCACGTGACCTTTGATCTCATCAACATATGAGGGATCGCATGGTGCACTTATGACAAAAGTTTGGTTCCAATTGAACTTAAAGTTTTCAATTTAGATCAATTTTAAATTTTTAGCCCATTTTTCAACTTGACCACACATGACCTTTGACCTTTCGACATGACCTTTGACCTCATCAACATATGAGGGATCCCATTGTGCACCTATGACAGAAGTTTGGTTCCAATTGAAGTTAAACTTTTCAATTGAGGTCAATTTAAAAAAAACTTAACAATTTGTGACACACACATCCACACACCCTCACATACACACACACATACACACATACATACACACGCACAACGGATTGCTAAGTGGTCCTGCCAGCTATAGCTGGCGGCCCACAATGAGGGTGTTACTTGACAATGCAGTCACCTCTTGTAAGGTCATTGGTTTTGTTTGGAAAGAATCGAACTGTCATGAAAAATCTCCCATTCATATTGCCATCAGTTCGAGGCTCTCCTTGCAAATGGCAAACCATGCAAAGAGTGAATTACTCCACTACATGAGTGCCCATGCATTGTTGATCAGTGAAAAACTCCCATTGCTGCATCTTCTGCACAATGGTTACAGATCTAAGCATGATGTACATGACACATAAGGATGCATGGAGCTGTTCATTACACTTTTGGCCCGGGGTGGAGGAGGGGACACTCCCATTTTGGAAGTGACATGTATGTAAGGCTGTTAAGATTCTCAGCATCGCCGATTGTCACTCATGGACCCCATACTTTTTGAAATCTTACCCAAAGACACCATATTTTTTGAAAATTTTACCACTGTCACCCAAAGACCCCATTTTTTTTGGGGGGGGGGAGGGGATTTTGAAAATTGTCACCCAAAGACTGCTCTATTTTTAAGAAAATATTGCAAAAAATTTCACCCAAAGACCCCATTTGTGGAAAATTTTGCAAACTCACACACAAAAAACATATTTTGGGGCAACTCACACCAAAGATCTCTATTGTTTTGGAGTCCTCTGTCACTGAATGCCCCTGGGTTTGGAAGCACCAGCCTTGCACCCATATCCATTTCATTATGTGAGTGCCTCCCCCAGTGGCGTAACCTAGTGCGGGGGCTGGGGGGGAAGCTGCCCCCCGGACACAAAACAATTGGGAAGGGGAGCCCAAAAATGGGAAGGAAAAAAGGGAGAAGGAAGAGGAAAAGAGAAAGAAAAAGAGGGAAAGAGAAGAAGAAAGGGGAAAAAGAAGATGGAAAGAGGGAAGAAGAGGAAAAGAAAGAGGGAAGAAGAGAAATTCAGGTAAGGGAAAAATTTGCACCCCCCCCCCTTAAGAATTTTGAACTGACTGGAAAAAAGATATGGGTCTACCCGGAAAAATTGGCGTCTGAAAAATCGGGAAACTTCTTGAGTCTTGCCCCCCTGGAGGCTCAGGTCTGGTTACGCCCCTGGCCTCCCCCCAGACTTTTGTTTGCATGACACATTCATTTGAAAATGTGGGGATGTGCAGTGCTAGGAGAGTACCCCAATTTAAAAATGTCTTACGTTATTTGGATATTCATGGATATATTCAAAGGTCATGGTAGGCAAGACTGCTAATAATCTCGTTCCCAGAACCACCCCAGATATGTTAGTTGGTCAAGATTTTTGGTCGTCTGAAGAAAGCTACTATTTTTATCCTTTAGTGCTGTGAAATCTTAGGGTAAACAATGTGTTTTGGATGTTAGACGAAAATATGCCCCATTTGGGTTGACCAATCATAATTTTACACAGTACTCTATGGGGCTTAACAAAATCACATTTTAGCTTCACATCAAAACAGATTGAATTCGGCGCGAAATGTACAGACTGGGGTTTTGGGGGGTGGAGCCAATCTTCCAAGATGAAAACGTCATATCATTAAATCGGGCCTGTAATTTTTACTTAAAGACACATCAGTGATTCACCCGAAAGAGTAAAAAATAATTGCAACTTGTAGAAATAGCTTTAAAAGAAGGATAAAAATCTGTACGATCATATAAGATTTTTTTGTTCCAACTAAATAAACTGACAGAAAAGGGAGGAGGAAAACAGTAGTTTTCAAATAGGAACCTGACATTTCAATACGGTTGTAGTAAGGTCCGTTCGGACAATAATGGCTTAAAACTCCGATTTTGTTCCACGTTTTGTTCTCGATCGGATGTGTTTGCGTCCTATAACGTGCAGGTATTGTTAGCGATAACCTATAATTGTTTCCAGACATTGCATAAAAATCGATTTTGATGATTTTTTCGAATTTCTGATATGTCAAATCATGGATAGTGCCTCGAATAGCCTCTTATTCTCAAATTGGCTAAGTTAATACTGACAATATTTTTGTATTGGGAAGCTCAAGGATGGGCCAAAAATGAGACTTTTTTCATGGCCAGGCCCATAACCATGATTTTTTAGGGGTGATTTTTTTTAAAGGGGACTTTCTTCCAAATTTGCCTGGGGGCGAATTTGCAAAAGTGGGACTTTTAACGAAATGTTAACCCTTTGGGAAGCAAAAAAGAAATAAAAAACCTAATTTTGGCTGGCTTCGCCGCAAAATCTATTTGGGGGTCCTTTTTAGCTATTTTTATGGGTTTTATTTTTATTTAAATTTAGGGGGCTTTTGCCCCCTCTCCTTGGGTTACGGGATGTTTTTCTGTGTTTGTACAAGACTAGGAAAACACCCAAAAGACAAACTAGCTATAAATTTGTCCTAAGTAGGCATGATCAATCAGTGCTTCAGCACTGTGCAGAGGCGATCTTTGATCTCAAGGTTCACCCACCCATTCATTCATATAAGCCAAAACACTGTTCAATGTTTGCAATTATGGTTCTATTACACAACAATTGGTTCACTGACCTAACATTGCCTAAGAAATCTAGGATTCATGTCAAACTTAACAGGAAAATTCCCACTCCATGAGGGGATTTTGAGAATCATAAACATGCCTTAAGGTAGTAGCAATACATAGTTCTGTCACGCTGGAGATCTCTAGGGAAGATGAAGATGAGCAACATTTTCAAGTACTGAATAAGCAAGTACCTTGTCCCTTACAATGTGGCATGATAAATAGCTTTGGTAAAACGATGGTTCTTCGCTAATGATTGATCACAACGTATCCAGACCCCGGGGTGGGATGAAGTATGGGTATGTGTGGCCTATAAGACCCTCATTTGTAGGCTCTTTTTCAGTTCCAGAGACCCCCATTTAGGACAATTGCAGTTCCAGAAACCCTACTTTCATGTTCAAGCCATATTCCTACCCAAATATGCTACAAAAAACTTCAAAAGTAGCTGGAAATTAGGAAATTACAGCTTGTTTTCTGAAATTTTTGGAAAACCTAGTCCGGCGACCCCATTTTTGAGCCTCAAATCAACTCCGGAGCTCCAATTTTACTATTAAATCTGGTATCCGCATTTTTTCCCCATTGTCTTCAAACTCATGAACACAATCATTTGTGTCCAGACTGGAATCCAAGATCATCAAAGCAGGGGCAACAAAGCAGGTTTTAAATGGGTGTGTTATCACCAACCATGTTGAACTTATAAGGTCATTTAACCATGGTTGACATGGTCATTTGAACCCCATGAACATGCTTTGGCCATGATCAAACCATAGGTTCAAAACATGGTCAAGCACAGTTAGCCATGGTCAAGCACAGTTCTACCAGGTTGACCATGGTGATACAAGTGCTGGCATGGTTGACATTTCGCTGGGTTCTCACTACGCCAAATAAAAAGTTCTGCAGGAATACTCTGTTTGCCAGTAAAATTCTCTTCCCTTGTGCTCCTGCTTTACTGTTTCTGGATCCGCCACGTACTGCTTGTGTCTGACCTAGATATGTGCTATTATCTATGATGAAATCATTTTAGAACCTATTCAAGGCTGACTCACCAGATTCCTTATTAATGTGCCACTTATTTTCATACAAATAATGTTTTGCATTCTTCATAATGCTTGTCCATATACATTAATCACTGCGCGAAATCTTAAGCTCAAATCAAAGTCCTTCATATAAAAATACCACAACTTTGCTATAACATTCCGGATCCAGATTTCTTGTTATACACGGGATATCTATGGAACGGCTATAATGAGCATAAATGTTTACTGCACGAAACAGAAAAACATCGATTCAGCTCTAATGATTTATGTAGCATATCTTTAGTTTTAGAGGACTAATTTGTAAGTACTACACAAAAAAACTATATTTTGAAATATCGAGTAGGCCGGGCCCCTTAAGGCCTTTCGTCATACCATGTTCTTGGACCTCGGACATTATTAAGGGCCAAAAGCTGTCAACAACCGGCTGTCGACCCCGCAGGGCCAACCAGAGTAAATAGTCGGACATCCGCAGATGCTTAAATCACTTGGACACACGCTATCAAAATTCATCTCATGCACTATGATACATTGTGACTATGAAGTGTTTCATTCTAAGTCTTGTTCGGAAGTCATTGGAACACTTGTTAATATTGGCAACTATGCAAGAAAGGCTTGAAATGCATTTGGTAACGATAACGTTATTTCCCTCCCCATCCCCTCCCAAGTCGTGTTGAAACATAATATGCAGCGAGATGACAGTGCGTTGAAGGAGGCGGGGGAACAATCTGCACCAAAGGTTTCAACAATATGAACAAGATTGTACGAATGCTCAGTTGCTGGCCCAATACAAGTAGAGTGGTTGTTGGAAGCGGGAAAAACAGCCCGATGCCATGTTTGTACAGGTCCTTTTGTATCTAGGTTGACACAAAAATTTCTTGTCTCTATGACCACCTGTGTACAACTCAATTACACAGCATGCTCTATGGCTATACATAAATTATGCACGGCACATTGGCCTTTATTATAAATTAGTTTTACAAATAATTAAAATAATATCGGTCCTCGGCCGCTTGTGTCGGACTGCCGTTAGCGGTTCGGTTAGTGAATGACTGGCCTAACATGAACCTTAGAACCTTGAATACATGTGGACCTTTGACCTCCCTCAGCAACAAATGAAGGGGATCCCATGTGCACCTATGATTCAAGTTTGGTTCAATTGAACTCAACTTTTTATATGAAGTCAATTTTACCATTTTCAGCCTATTTTACAACTGACACACATGACCCTTTGACCTTGGAATGTGACATTTGACCTCATCAACAAATGAGGGATCCCAGGTTGACCGATGATTCAAGTTTGGTTCCAATTGAACTTCAACTTTTATATGAACGGTAATTTTACATTTTAGACTATTTTACAAACTTGACTCCATGACCCTTTGACCTTGGAATGTGACCTTTGAACTCATAAACAAAGGAAACGGGATCCCATGGTGCACATATGCAGGCAGGCGACACAATAAAAACTGCCACTTAATAGGTATGTCATGTCAGTATGTACTCAAGACTAAAGGGGAAAAAAACGGGAGTAATGAGTTTGAGGACATCCAAAGTTTATCTTGAAACACAGTATATAGAGCAGTCAGAGAAAAGTATATCATTTCATTAATAAATGGAAAAAAAAGAAGTCCGGAATAGCTGCAACTATCGTTGCTGCATTTGTGACAGCTGCAGGGAAGGTCACAGGAAACAAAGGACAAGATGACATGCTGTAAAACAATGATCTCATAAAATGGACTGAAGAAATTCTTTTATGTCAAGAAGTTGTTAGGGGTTTTTAAGTTGCAGGTACACCCTAGTTATGGACCATTGCAATTTGCTTTTGGATACATGCAACCATATAATCTGAGTTAAATGACTAATGAGTATCACACGCCACTCTGTAGGACGTTGTGTGTGTCTATTGAAACATAACGGTAACACATGGAAGTCGCCCATGATCATGAGACCCAAAATTATACATTAGGATCATGAAAATATTCTGCTATGAGTGCTTGTAGGACTATAACAATTAAAAAATGGTGCCTGCCTTGATACCCATACCGGGTACTCTGGTTTAGGGAGGGGGACACTGATCGTCAGAACAGTTTCATTTCTAGTTGCCATATTGGACCCACATTTTATACCAGAGTCAAATTTGGGCCCTATAACACACAATTGCTAATATATCTCAAAGTTGAAAAGGTTTGGAAATTATGACTTAAAATTCAAGAAGGAAATTTGGCCAATTTCTCTGAGTCGCCTTTAAGTGTTAATACACTTTTGCAATCACCCAACAAATTTACACATCTCAATTTATGACTGTAAAAAATGGTGAACCCCAAATGTTGGAAGTAGTTTGGGATGATAATTATTCAAAGCAAAGCAGAAAAGAACAGACAATGTGAGAACATGGAAACTGACAGTCACTTGAAATGTTTTACGTATTGACAGCTTTTTAAAAAACCAGGCAAAAAGAGGAAATCCATCCAAAAACATTATAGTTAAGGTATTAGGGGTTACTCCTTGTGCAAGATTGCACAGACCCAGTCCAGTGTGTCAAGACAAGGGGGTGAAGCCCCATTCAAAACCAGTGTTCCGTGCTGGGCGCTGACATTTTTGAAGATGCACGGAATAATTATTAGTTGGGGTTCGATACACAATATGTCAATTGAATACAAAAACAATCCGCCAAAATTCGTTTGTGGGATGTGTTGGGTGCTATTGGGTGGTTTAAATTTTGTCCAACCATGGCCACAAAACGAATGAAATGACAGTCAGTCGTCTTGATTTAAATTAAACCCGCATCAATGAATAAATCTTTTCACCTAAGCGCTGACCATTGCATTATGAGAAAAAAGAGTATCTGCAGCACAATGATCCAGGTGCACTGTTATTACACCTGGCCAACTCTAACACATAAATCAATTTGTATAACTACTGATTAGTGTATAGGCAAAGGCGGCACGGCAACCAAGTATGTGGAAGACCAGCGGAAGGCAGCCAATTGCTTATATTGTGGTTACTCTATGTTTTCCTTTTGTGGTCGGCCACACAGCGAGACGATGACAGTTCAAAGATTATGTAACGTTTTGCCTCTCTATCTTATATAGAACATCTTTGCGCAAGACTTCAATGAGGGATTAGTGAGAGCTACTGTCATTCAATTAGCTTAGACCCTCGGTTTTTAATAATATTAGGAAGGTAGAGGTGTCGGGAAAAAAAAAAATTGTGAAAGAAAAGTTTGTACTCTCAAAATTCCAAACCAGCATTTTTAATTCCAAAACTCTAGATGGAATTGTGACCTACAAACTTATGAAATTTGACCCTTTTCCCTCAAAGTTGCAAAATAATTGTCCCCAACATCTGGGTACCATTAACAAATGACGTATAAGGTCGGATCTCTTGATATTTAGCATAAAGGTATGAAGCGGCGACTATCGATGAAGCGATACCCACTGCGACAATATCGGCGGAACCATACTGACATTGGTAGGACAGTGACCTGCACCATATGTGTCATCTTCTATTTAAAAGGACATTTAATCCAAAGAAGTATTGTATTTGCCCAGAAAAAAAATCCAGGAATAAAAAATAGATGCTATTATACATTACAAGCATTTGTTCTGATATCGACCAAGGTCTTCTACTTCAAAGAGCGATTAAATGTTTTGCCACACCTATCTTATTAATGGAACACTCCTGAAAAAAAGTAAGATGCCTCATTACGGGAATATTCGGTTGGTTCCGATCCCTTTGCTGATTCGTGGCCAAAAATCGCAGAAATTGAAAAGAATTGGGTTGTGAAGAATACTTTTCAGATTGTACCTTCAAAATCTTGTTGGGTTGAATGATGAATAACAACTTTCTTTCCACAATTATTTCCTGACACATATACATTCTCTAATATTAAGTAAAAATTATCAGCAAGTACACTTGCGCGATCACGCCGGGCAACGAGGGCAGTATACACAAGAGTGGTTAGTTGGCAAGTTGTCAGTTGCAGGGCATCAAAATTCAATAAATTGTTCTCAATGGAATAATTCTTCTAGAAATGCAGCAGTTTTCTGACAAATGAAATCCTAACAAAGGGGCAAATGGACCAGCAAAATGACCTTGGTATGTGCAACTTTGACCTCAACAACATATGAAGGAACCCAGTATGCCACTTCGACTAAGTTAGGTGTAATCGGACTTCAACTTTTCAAAGAAGACCAGAAAAGCAAAAAATACCAAAGTGGAACATGACTCAGTTGACCTTTGAGCTTGGTCCCTGACCTTTGAAATCATCCACATATGGAAGCGAACCCTTATTGCCCCTTCACCCCAAGTCTGGTTTAAATCAGACTTGAACTTTTCGAAGGAGCCGCAAAAATGAAACCTACCAAACTGGAACTGGAACATGCACTCGATGACCTTTGCCCTTGTCCATGACCTTTGACATCATCAACATAGGAAGGAACACTATTGCACCTTCCCCCAAGTCTGGTTTAGATCAGACTGAACTTTTGAAAACGAAAACCGTAACCAACTGGACACACAATACACATACAAACCTACATACACATACGGAATCACACCACTAATCACTCCCCATAGCTTGGTACAAAATGACCCTCTCAACAAACGTCAATTTCTCGGCTATAAAGTGACTGGTTATTTAAAAACTGGATTTTTTGGGGAAGATTAGGACATGCTCTTCAACAACAATGAAAATTCATATGATGAAGGCTGATTTTTTTGAGCGACAGGCATGAAGGATTTGCCATGTTTTTTCATACCTCCACACCTAGTTTGAAATCGTACTAGAGAAATTCAAAATTGCAGAAGTTTTCCAAAAACTCAGAAATTCTTCAAAAAGGGAATAACATCATAAAGAAACTCTAAAACATAAAAAGCAGTTTCTTAATTTATAAAATTATGATTTAATTTCAAATTTTCATTTAAAAACACACTTAATCAACATTTTTGACTCGGCATTTATGCAATGGCCATATTTTTGGGATGCCAACACTGCTCGGCACTGACGTCGTCTGCTACAACAAACCTAGTTTTATTTAGTGGTGTGATTCCCTCAACACATAACGTGTACATGCATGCCCTCGCAATATCCCCATCTGCATTCCCTCCCCCTCTTCTTTTCAAGCCAGGGGATAAAACGAGGGGTCTAAGCTATGATGGACAGTTAGTGAGCTTCATTCAGTCAGCCATACAATGTCACAATGAAGTCTTGACATTAGACTAAGTCAATGCAATATTCACGAGACTCAATGTAAACATGTCACATAAGATATGAACCTTTTTGACAAACTCTTAATCAATATATCCTGTACCGTAACGGAGTGGGTTTTGCAGAACTTCTGACATAGCTGAACTCAAATAATTGCAACATTGGGATCAAGTAAACACGAGGTTAGTTTGAGTCTTTAAACCCCTCGATTTAACTCAAAGAAATTAAGATTTTAATAATCATCTGAACCGGTTGGTTCCTAATCCGTAAATGTGGGTGCCAATCCTATTTGCAGTTCGATCTACTCTAGAAGAAATTCGTATTTCACAAAATTCCTGAAAAAGGGTATTCCAACAGAAAACCCATATTTCTATAATTTTATTTTTGGTCTTGGATTTGGGTGTGATTTGTGCCAGGGATTTTTACTATGGAATAAAAATTGGACAACGCCACTTTAATTTAGACTCCTAATGATAATGGAAGGTGAAGTTTTGCAAAAATTGCAAGGTTTTGTAACATGATCCATTTCCCTTTACTGCTGGGTATAGGGGCCCTTTTTTGGGGTTTTACTGATGTATTTAACTAATCTTTTTTTGTTGACAAGGGTTGGTCAATTTTTTATTTTTTGTGATTAAAAAAGCTTTTGAAGACCACTATCAGTGAATTCATTCTGAATTAGTCAAATTTTGAAATTTGAGAATGCCTTAAAAGTGAGGAAATATGTCTCTAACATCCCTCTTAGTTTCCTTTTACAACAAAAGAATTGACAAGAAAGGAAAAAAACGGCAGTGTTTAAAATGCATGAATCTTCTCCATATAATTATGCGTTGTAGTAATTGTCCGAACAGACAATAGCTAAAAGTCCGATTTTGTACAAGTTTATTAGGTTGCTTCTGGTCTTATCACTTTCAGGGTAATGTTAGGAACCTGAACTTGTAGAGACATGCAAAAATCTCTGGATTATTTGACGATTTGTTTTCGATTTCTTGATTTAGCAAATCAACTGATAGTGCCTTTTGAAAAGGGTATCACATTTTGATAATTAAATGTTTTTTTAACTCACAAAAACTGAAAATGGGTTGTTTTTTTATGAGTTGGGTCCTGAAGTTTGGGGAGTAAATGGAACATAGAGGGTATAGTATGGCAAAAGCACATTTGGTAGTTAATAACAACGTGGATATTGTCCAGTATCTTGTCTTTGACAAGGTCATTGACATGAACATTATATCATGTCTGAAGTCGTGGAAAGTACAACACTAAACTCACTGACAGTCATGTTACTGTCACCAAGCTAATTAGAGAATATACTGGACACCTCTGCAACAGAACTATAAGGAACGAACAGACATGGGAAGGCAAAGGTAAGTAATAGAGATTAGTTTATTTTGTTATTGTCTGCATTGTTACAAGAATTTAAACACATATGGAAAGGCAATTCAAACCACAGAATTACTGATTATTTATCTACATACGGCATTTTTGCTCCGGCGTTAACATGAATTACAAACTTTCCTATTGTAAGTGTGTCTCAGAAAGAAGCGTTACCCCCAGAACGGCAAATTTTACGTACTTAAGCAATTCTTATCTTTGTTTTTTCTTGATATTATGAAAATATGTGCTTTTATGAATATATGGTGAAAACAAGAAAGAAAACGGTGAAAAAATAACCAAACAATGACTATTTCCCTAAAAATGATGCAAACCTACTTTGTCCACGACTAGCATTAGCAGAGGAAACCATGGATGCAAATATCCCCGACATAAAAATGTTTAAGACCCTCCTGGCCAATAATACTCTCAAATTCCAAGGTCCATTGCTGGTTTTAGAGTTTTTGTTCAGTTCTCTACGCGCTGCAGCATTATTTGAGGCTGATTGTCATGTTCTTTGACGACCATATCTCTCTTTGCACCTTTAGAGTTTTGCCATGCTCCAGAAGTTTTGTCTCTGCTCCCCGTGATTGCCATCTTACTAGGAACCCTACATGGAGGGGAAACATTTACCCATTCACGATGAACGATCGTCCTTTAACACAAGATTAGTTCAGTAGAATATGCCATTGTAGGAGCCACACGCCAATGCCATTCTTTTAAAAGTGCGCTTTAACCAAATTCTTATTTGCATTATGATGGGAGACGGTGAGGGGATTTAGGTCACTTCATTCTGAAGAACAAATTAAATGCATGTTTCAGGTGCTTTTAAGGCATTACATGTTAACAAATTAATTAAATATGAGGACTATGTGTGCTCAAATCCAAACAAAATACAATGAACATGTTTCTCTGCTATTGCTAGCCGTGGACAAAGTAGGTTTGCATCATTTTTAGGGAAATAGTTTTTGTTTGGTTATTTTTTCACCGTTTTCTTTCTTGTTTTCACCATATGTTCAAAAAAGTACAAATTTTCATAATATAAAGCCAAAACAAGGATAAGAATTGATTAAGTAAGCAAAAATGTCCGTTTCTGGAGGGTAACATTCTTTCTGAGACACCCTGTAGTTGTTATTCAGTTTCATGTATTGTATTACTTATTAATGTTTATTTCCAATTAAAGGTGCAACAATAGATTTTCAAGTCATCTGTGTTTTGTGTGATATGTAGTGATTTCGTATAGATTAGACACTCAATAGATTCCTGCCTTTTATTTGGCTGCAGAAATAAATTTAAATGAAAACAAAAATATGATTGTATATACTTATATTTCAATAGAAAACATGAGGCTGAATTTCTATTGCTCCTATATGAAAAATTAGAAATTCACAATTTTTGTACAAAGAACCAGTTTCAGCTTAATCCTTAAGATGGGGATAGTTTTGATAGAAAGCTTTACCAACAGGCAAAAATCAGAAATGTCACATTTTTTTAGGGACACCGTTATTTGAAATCTCTCGTTGCCCTTTACAATTGTCTGTGAATTATGTTAATGTAGTGCAGCTATGCGTTAAGTGGGACCTAGCCATTAGGTCATTACATCATCCTTCAAGATGATTGGTTGAAAATAATTGCTGAGGTTTATACAGATAATTGTACAGTTACGGTGAGAGATTTAGTTAGAGGGGCGATTGTCCGTAGAGTTGGAGTAGTAGAATCGACATGCGAATAAAAACAGTAAGGGGTCGATACTGCTACTCTCAGCTGGTGTCTTTTACTCATCTTTGAGTCACATCCCCTATCACAAATAACCTCCACGGTTATAGACTTTGTGTATCCCAGGAAAAATAGGCCGATATGACAATATAAAAACATGCATGCTGCCTGTGTAGTGATTTAGTATAATACACGTTAAGGGCGGGGGGGGGGGGAGCTTTGAGCGCGAACTGGAGCTTTGCTGGGGATAAAAGAAAAGCTTGAACCTCATGCTACCATCTGCCCTTTTTGCTGCTCACTGGGACTTTTCCCCTCCCACAGAGAAATCTGCCTCAACACAAACACCTTCAACAGGGAAAATCGTGACTCAAAAGCATGAATTTGCCCACTCTGACAAGTGACCACCCTGTTATGCCCCTGACATAGCTAGATGTATACGTGCCAAAACAAAAGGCTTGTAAACATGGTGTTGTGTGGGGAGATTGTGATGTGTGGTCATCTTGTGAGCAAGATGCCCCATTTAGGAGGTTCCTTTTACCATTATCCCTCAATGACTGCAAAAAGAAACGGTGCCAGCACAAGAAAATGTTGGGGTAAAAAATACCACAATTCTTAGTAAGCATCACTCTTTAGCCGTTCTCGTGCTTAACAAAAAAATGATCGCAGAACATTGAAAACCGTCTCACAAAGTATGCAATTTTTTTGAACTTTGAAATAAGAAATTCCCCGAACAATAGTGGGTTTTGCATTCAGTGCTTAGATCCAAATTGTGTTCTTTTTATGATATTCATTAAAATGCATCTTCACAAGAGATTTTTGCAATCAGGGAATCAAATACTAAGATCGCCTAAATTTACATCATAATTTTGCCTTATACACTACCCAAAAGATGCGATCATTTAGAATGTCTCTGTACACCCGATTGAAAGCAAAATGCCATTGTTGTGTGTGTGTTAGCCTGTGAGTTGCTGTGTTAACAGAAATTGAGTGTTGTGGCTGCAGAGGAAATTTTGAAGTGCGCCTTGGGTAACCTCACCCCAGCAAGAAATTTGCAAAAATTCCAAAAATTTACTCCAAGGTTAAGTTTGTTCTTTGTCAAGTCAATACTAGTATAATAGTACTGCAGCATCAGGTGAAAGAGGGTCCAGATTGCTACCAACCAGGGCCAAAATATAACATTTGCAATCAAAGCTAATATCGACCATTGCATTGTATAGTACATGAAAATATGTGATGACAAAAAATTAAGTGATGGCAATTTCAAATCCACCATTTTCCAAAAGAGCTGCCATCGTAAAGGCAAAACCTTACTATAGCAACTAACAAGACAGTTTGGTGTTGAAATGGATATTTTCTGGGTCAAGTGGCTCAATAGATAATTTGAAAAAACTGCCAGGAGTAATATTTCAAAGCGGCCGACATATCTCATTGAAGGGAAAAATGTTATATTGTTATTAAAACTGTTCCGATGAATATAAAAATGTTTATTTGGGCCTATGTCCTCGTTTCCAAAGATGAGTCCAATATTCATATAACAAAAACCAAGAATGTTAAAAATTACGAAATTTGGCAAAATGATTTAAAAATTTTAATTTTTTAGGTTTTTTCTTTTTTTAAAAAACTAATACCAACACAAAATTCCATTAAACTACCTCCTGAGAACTGCCTACGACAGTTTGTGAATTTAGGATGATAACACCATGTGATAAAATGTTCATTAATATTAATTACCGTTAAACATATTGTAATAGCTTTAATTGGCGATGCAACATACTTTACTACTTAAATAACAATTTAAACATGTGGTTAAAAACGTGTATCCAATGAGTGAACCACTTGGTTTTAGAGTGCAAATGATAGAAAAGGCCATCATTTTATTCCAACGATTCGTCCGAGCTAAAGTTATGTAAATTGTAAACTTTTTATGTCTTCATGACTTGTGATATTGATAATATTTCAAACTCTTATTCATTTTGTTAAGCTGCTTTTCAATCTGTATTCATTAATGTAAGCCCATATCACGTAAGACCACAAAAGGAGTCATTCAAGCTTACTGGACAGCTCAAAAAACCCTAAAGACACTTATATGTACTATTGCACTATTGCATTTTAATGGACTTTGTTTGGCCACGTGCAGGCAAATCTTTTCATTGCATTGACTAGTTTGAAGGGGCATGTGTGATATTTCGGGCACCCCTGTTTTATTTCATGGTACCTAGTTAGATATCCTTGAGGAAAAGCTTTTATTTCTCAAATTTTGAGCTGATCCCGTTCTTGCGATTGTGTTATGAGCAATTTGCTTATTTCCAAGGGGTCCAATAGGCTACTGTGCTGTAATTCTGGGTCCGTTTACAGACAGAAATACAAAATTGCGAATTTCTTTCAGATGCGACCGAATTTGCACGTAAGATTGGGCACCATTGTGGATTACTAAGGCTAACGGTTCAGATGATAAAAAATCTCAAATTTTAGGTAAGGTCAGGGGACAATCCGGAGACGAGGCTGTGGGATATGGATCACAAAAAATGCCCCTTTAAAAAAACTCTCTTGAAACCCTTTAAAAAAGAAATCTGGTAAATGTGATTTTTTACCATGTATGCAAGGAGCTGAGGCAAACTATTTCTTGCGGCCTTTTTAGCTTATTTTTGCCAATTATGTATTCTGTAACTGAACTATAACCTGTCTGTTTGATAATGTCCCTGTCACATCCCTCTTCTGGTTGAAAACACAACCAAATTGCTGAGTTAAAAACTCCAGCCCTAAACTGCTTGTTAAATCGGAGAGCGCATGGCAAGTTAACAATTGTCAAGCCCTGATTATATCAAACTGAAGTGAATATGCCTAAAATGTTTTGTATCTATAATGGGGCACATGTGGTGCAGTTGGATCAGCGCTAGCCTCATAAGCATTAGGTGGTGGTTTAAAGCCCCGCTTGTCGCAAATGTGCTGTGCACTCGGGCAGGTACTAACCTCCTTGCCTCTCTCCACCCAGGAGTATAAATGGGGTTACTGGCATATGCTGGGAGTGCAAATCGACTCGCTGTGCAGGGGAGTGGCGAACCCCCACAGCAACAGTATATGAGGGATGTCTGGGCCCAAACGCCAAAACAGAGAGATGGGCACTGCCACCTGGGGGAAGTCAACATAATAAAACAAGATTATATGGATGCTGGTGCCCGGCCCCACTGCAGGCCCCAAAACCATTCAACACCTATTATAAAATTTTAATGCCTCAATACCCCAGGGATCCAGTTTATTACGCAAGATCCTTCAAAATGATCAAATTGAAGAAAACACAGATGGCGATCCAGATGCAAGGTTGTAAAAAAAGTTCCCTACCTTTCCACTTAAAACATAAAAGCCGTATGACCATTTCAAAACATTCCAGAGGTTTCAGTGAGGGGTTTTGGTCCCTCTTGGTATTTCTCAGTCTAAAAATAGGTTAGTAACCAGACAAATCAATTTGAGTATCTGTTTAATACTGGGGCTCATATTCATACCCGCAACACTTATAATGACAGGTGCAATTTGGTTTGCTTTCAATATTTTTAAGGGTCCAAAATGTTTCCTCTTACAATATTTATTTCATTACCTTAAAAATTTAAGTTAGCAGAGAAATTCCCAGGTGATGTTGTCCAGAAAACAGGTCCCTCTGGGGGGGGGGGGGCGTGAAACTCAGGCCTGTGTGTATTGAAAGCTTATTTTGATCTTTCATTCAATTTCTCAATAATTGCGTTGAAGAGCCAAAAATCATGAGGGATTCAGGCTTGTGTGTTATGAAAGCTGATGGTCTTTGTGCTTCTTAAACATTTGGCTTAGGGAAAAACTTTCAGGATGGGGAGCACTCACCTCCGCAAGGGGCGGAAAACCACTGCACTGTGAGTGGGGAAGTGCAACTAGGGGGAAGCTTTGGAATTGATTGTTTTAGTAAAAGTGTTTAAAGATAGGGGGATTTGAGCCCATCGCCAAGTTATTGGCAGCCCCCCCCAAGAGTGTTGTGATTTGATCTTTTGCCACACCTTTGTAATGGACAACACAACAAGGATTATCAAGGTTAGAAAAACTTGCCCATTACATAAATGGCTCTGTGTGCACGTAAAGCAAAATGGGAGAAATTAAAATTCTCAGTTGATCATGTCTTTGTTTTATAAGTACTGGTTTAAAAGTGTAATTTTAGTTCCAAAGCTTGCAGGTAATGTGTCAAAGATTCACAAAGTGTGTGTGTGTGGGGGCGGGGGGGGTAGGATGGGTGTGATGTTGTTGCTCTGCAGCGTTTTTACAAATTTCCTCTTTTCTCTCTTTAAGCTTGTTGCAGGAGAAGTGACTTAATTAAGGAGTGCATGTATGAGATGGGCCCCTTTAACCAGTTATATGGCAGATATTTGGAAAGTGGTCGTGGTGTGGGGATGTGCCCCACCCCCCACTGTCAGATGTTAAGTCAGGGTTTGGTTTGGGTAGGGATGTGCTCTTGGAGTATGGAAAGTTATGAACCATATAGCCTATATCAAAAAAATTTTCACATAAAAAAGGGAAAAAAGCTTGTACCAGAGAAGATAGATGCAGATTTTGCGGCCAATATTTTTTTTTAAATTGCTCTTTTTTTCACAAAATTTTGACTGTTTCAGGAAAATTTCAGAAAACTCTAAAGATCCTCTGGCTAAGTGAAAATTGAGAAAAATTGGCCTCATTTTGAACAGATTTTAGACAATTTGAGAAAGGAACCCACTATCTATACAAAAATTGGCATCATAAAGGTGGTTCAATTCATAGAGGCCTAGAAAAAATATTATGAACCTCGTGGTGGTAATCACTATGGTGTATGTGTGTTATCATACAACAAGAGTTAACCCCGGGAGTTTTAAAGGTGCTTTTTCCAATCACCTTTGGGACCCCCACGATTTACCGGAAGTAGTATAAATTTTGATATCAGGTTACAAGCCGTATTTTTCTCATTAACCATACTAAAATTCCAGCTTCCCAAATCCACTTTCCTGCAAAGATATGAACAAAAAAGTGCCGTTTTAATGGTTTAAACCTTCAATATTAGAACAGTAGTGAATAGGCCTGCAATGCGCGTCTATCCAGTAATTAAAAATAGTCATTAGAACTAAAGATAGTCACCTAAAATGCTGTAATTCGAAAGTTACAGTTGAAGTCGGATTTTTCTTTTCATGCAGTAAAATATTTATGCACAGTGTAAACTCAGTGCTAGGATCCTGTGTATAACAAAACTTCGGATCCAGCATTTTTATAAACAAGTTGTGATTTTGTATATTATGAAGGATTGCATTTTTAGCTTAGTTAATTCGCACAGTGATTAGTATGGGACAGACTTTATGCATATCAGCAAAAAACACAATGCGTGAAAAATTGAGTGACGACCTAATCGGGAATCTCTGAGTCAGCCTTTAACCGCCTTAGCCATTGGCATCTATGCTCTGCTCTGATTGGGTACTTGGAAGGTAATGAGCAAATCAAAAAGATTTATTAAATGTGGTATGTTTACAACACAAGATATTAGATGAGGGGGACATCAATTGTCTACAAACACAAGTTAGCACCTGGTTACTGGACATGTTGAGGTGTGAAGAATATGCCCCTTACAGTTACAGCATTCAAAGAGGTTTCTATATAGATAGAGAGGCAAAACGTTACGTTCATCTTAGAAATCATAGTCTCGCAGGTTTGCCGACACAAAGAACACATAGAGCTCCAAAAATAGAAGCATGGCTGGCCTCCGCTTCTTCCATCTACTGTGGGTGCCACTTGCCATATACACTATCGGTAGTGATACAAAATTGATGGGTGTTAGAGGGTGGACAGGTGTAATAATAGTGACGGATCATTGTCTCAGATACTCTTTTTTCTAATAATGCAATGCGCGCTTAGGTGAAAAGATGAATACATTGAGGCGGTTTATTTAAAATCAAGACGAGAACGTTCATTTCATTCATTGTGTGGCCATGGGTAGGACAAAATTTAACCACCC
>JAMKCH010014279.1:0-100556 GCA_023653785.1 Ophioderma brevispina
AGGATTACTATGAAAATGGTACGAAATTCAAAGCCAAACTATACAAATGGGTCATTATTTTGTACAATTTGGTCACTATAAACATGGCTCGATTTTTTTACCGGAGGACCCACAACCGTACCCAATTTGGGTCGAGGACCCCCCCCCCCGGGAAAGGGCCATTCACGTGTGGCTCCATAGCCTTGTCCATTATACATAATTTATACTGTGGAGATTCTAAAAATCATCTGTCTGAACCTTTGGTCATAGTATTCTCTTGGTGCCTAATATTATGTCCAGATTCGAAAAAACATTGGATTAGGAACATCAAAACGTCGAGATACGGAATCAACTAATTTTTTTAAAGAAGTTTTTCTAAGGATAGTAGTTGGAAGGTAAAAAAAAAAAACAACCGAGGTAACAGGTGGTCACATCACCCAATACAACTTAAAAAGAGTGATGGTAAAGAATAATAATGGTTTCACATTTTAACCTTATTAGCTAAACTAATGGAACGTTTTAAATAACAATGTAAAATTTGTAAAGAATTCTATTTATGATACTCAATGTTGTCATTGATATTCACTCTAATATATGATAACACAATCTAATAATGTCTGTATGCTGAAGAACTTGTTTTCATTATAAGACATAGGTATATCATCTAAGATCAGTATGTAATCTTGGGGTAATCTCATTCCGGGATCCTTTAAATGAAAATCCAGGAAGGTCAGCAGGTTGTAAGCAAGAAAACAAGACCGTTCATAGAGAAATATTAAAATATGTGTTACTTAGCGTAATTTACCTTACCTTTTTGAACACATTGGCGAACACATTATAACAACATGTTATAAAGAAAAAAAAACCCATGTTTAAGATTGTCATGCTCTATGTCGCTTTCAAATGAGGACATCAAACCATCGTAACAACGTATGGAGTTATCATGGGGAACTTGTAAAACAAATATTGTATAAATGCCAGTTAGTTTGGGTATGCTTGGATAACCATGTAGACACACGATGTACATTCTAGAAGTTGCTGAGACATTGCTGACATATTTGATCATCTTGCCTTGCGTGTTGGTTCACGGCGGAGCCGAAGCGTGGGTAATTAAGGAATGGTAAGTGTGTGCGGCGGCGCGCCGGCGCGGGTGATTTCTAGGAGAAATTATGACAAACCAAATTTCTGATTTTGCTGTGGAAATTAAAGATTATGCTTTAAAATTTAGTCACAGATTTACTTCAACCCTTGTCTTAACAATTGGACATATAATAACCAAGGCACTGCAACCATGTTGAAAACCCTCGTAGGGTGTCTTATAAGTAATCTTACTCCTTTTCCATACCCCAGAGGACTAGTTTTCACAGGTTGAGGTCGTAGGTATAATGTTACTTGTTGCAAACCCACCACATGCCGGATAATTATCAAAATAAAAGTTGTACTTGGAATGCACGATCAGATGAAAAAAAACAAGTTAATTATATTGTGATTTAATTATAAAGTGAGTGGGGGGGGGGAGGTCTTGATATTCTAGTTATCAGTGAGTCCTGGATGCGTGGAAAATACCACTTGATGACTTTGATGAGGCCACTGTACCAGATTTTAATTATTGTCAATTGCTCGTTTATCTAATTGGGTGGTGGTGTTTTCGTTCTTTATATTCCACTCTTTCAAGGACCATGAAAAAATAAATAAAAGCAACTCAATTTAAGTTTTTTTGAGCATCTAGACCTTTCGATTAGTTCCGGATCCTCCTCCTTGAATCATGTTTGCTAGGCGACAGACCATATCCATCTGAAAAAACAAACGCTATCCTTAGTGATCAGTCCTTCCAACCATATCAACCATGAATTGTCTACAGTAACCTTTTCGAACTGTTGTCTTAGCTGAAAGAAAAGGGTGAATTTGACCAGATATTTAAGGATTTTTGTTCAGTTTGTTTTTTCACATGCGCCATTTTACAGATAACACCTTTTTGGGTGATTTCATTCTCGAAATGTTCAATAGTACTGTTTTAAAATATCGATAATCACTAATGTCAAGTCATGGCCACCCCTGCCCTGAATCACTGCGTCAAGGACGACGCGGCATTACTGTCCACAGGTGTTTATGATATCAATGGGCAGAGGGTCCCACTCATTGGTCAGAGCCCGAAGACCTCCCAGGCATGCTCGATGATAGGGTTTCATATCAGGGGAGCAAGCAGGCCCATGGTATCGGCTCCACCCTGTTGGCCTCACTACAGCGGACTGGGCGGCGTGGCCGTTGTCGTCTGTGTAGCCGAAATTCTGTGAATAAAACCCTTACTGCATCTGGTGGCAGGTCAGTAGTGGTTTTCTAGAATGTCCAGGTTACACGAGGGCGTCATTGTTTCCACTAGCACCACCAGTGAGCTTTTCCTCTATACTGAATACTGGCCATACCATCATTGGAGCGCCACCACCTTGAGTCGATTCCTGAATACATCATCTCCCCGGGAATTTGATGGTCAAGAATGTAGCGACTCTCGTCCATAAAGAACACGGTGTTGCCAGTGTCTGAGCTGTAATCTTTTGTGCTTACCTCGCCCAGCGAAGTCGAGTAACTCGGCGGTGAACGTTAGGCGTGGATTTGGTCATTCGTCTTGCTCGGTAGCCATGTTGAAGCATCTCCAATTTTAAAGTTGGGCGGTGAAAACGTTGAAGTCCATAATGTCCTTCTCCACAAACGACTAAGACGGCTCGTTGGCATTTTAGGGTCTATGGCAACAGATTAAGTCGTCGGCGATCATCTCGTCTGGGAGTCAATCGTGCTGTCCTAGAGATTTTCGTGGCCTCAAAGGACCCACCCCTCTCGATTATGTTTTGAGGATTTTACAGCCGTGCTCTATAGAGATCTTCCGACAGGAAATCAGCGACTTTGGCTTGTTTGTGCCCTTCCCTTCGGAGTGCAATGACAATCCGTTAGACGAGGCATGCCTAGGGAACATCTGGCCAGTTTTTGTTTTTAACAAAGGTACAACCAAACTCCGAAAAACTTAGGTCGTTGCACACAGGCTTTGAGCAGGAAGGGACAAACAATAGACGGTCTGGCCTTATATAGCACTCAACAACATGCATTGTTACGTCCTTCAAACTTAATGCATTAATCACTTCCCCTGGTTAGTGGGGATCATTATGTTAACCATTCGTTAATTATTTATTTAGTTCTTTTTTATCAGCAGAATTAAAGCCCAATTATTGAGGGAAAAAGATGAACATATGAATGATTTTTTCTTACCACTCGCATGCATGCAATGCAGCGTGGGACTTATTTCCCAAGTGTGTTTCACAAGCTTCTTTTTTTTTCAGGCTAAAAGAGTGTGTACTCTTTAATAATTACGAAATGAAACCATAAGCTTTCTCAAGGCTATTTCAAACCTAACACCATCGTGTGATCGGCTGTCGTTGCCGTCATCAGCATCATTAATCCGCCAATGTAGTTATCATCATCGTCCGTCTCCATAGCAGCAGCAGTAGCAGTAGCCCCGGTTGGGAAACAGCGCAGCAGTCCACCCACCACCACCAACCACAACCTCACACACCACCACCCCACCACCACCACCACCCCACACCACCAACCACCACCCCCACCCCAATACGTTTTAGACTTAAAATGTCTCTATTATGACAGATGCTTTAGGTCATACAACTTTACACAATCCATAATTCATTATGCAATACGACGACATATTGCAGTACAAAAGGTATTGTCATCTGAACATTTTCTTCTCATTTAGGAGTTCACGAGTGATTTAATTATCCTTCTTTTATTACGGTAAAAGGTAGGTAAAAAAGCGATCCAGGGAGAAAGCAAAGAAAATATTCACATTTTCATATTTAACATACACAGCACAGAACATGGAACAGATTTTATCTATGTCCCCAACTTTTTTTCGATTATCTGTCAAGACTTAGTAATGATGACATAACCCACATAAGCACGATAATAATGACAAGTTGCGTTGCTTGACTAGTTAATGTTCGCCGTTTCAGGTTTTCCCGTCATACGGGACAGTTCTGGAACAAAGTCCTGCGACCACACTTACGCAGATATAGCTTCAAGACAGATATGTAGGAAGGAAGTTAGCAATTTATTAGGATGGCAAGTCCTGCCCCCATATCGGGACGGTTGCATCCGTGCATTCTAAGTTCTTCACCAAACTCCCAAACTGAGCTCTGGGTTACTTGTTTATAGCACGACCGGAGAGTGACGACGCCATGCCAAAAATTGCATAGGTTACTTGAGCAAGACATACATGCTAGGCGACAAATATTTTGACAATTCCTACCTCTCAAAAACGTTTCGAGATAGACAAATTATTGTACAAATATGTGCTTGGTGCTAAAAGTTACTGCCCTAAGTGTCCTTATTAGGTGATAATAAAATTACACATCCTATAGAATAAACCTAGGAAGTAAAGTCTTCTCCTCATCGAGAGGTAAATACCCTTGGCCTAAACTTGCACGATTACCTGTCCTCCTGGTTTATTTCACAGCAACACTTGTAAAACCAACGACCATTTAAAAAACAATTTCTTTAACGTTGTAGAATCATTTGGAGGGCAAAAAGGTTCTATTTTTGTTTTTTTTTTGAAATATTACCGAAAATAATCATATATTTATAGGGCTGTGTGGTGGAGATTGTACTTGTACTGTGCGAGGGTATACACGGGTGGTTAAAATTGTGTTTGTGTGGCCCAATAACTCACTAACTGACCTCTACCACGATTTTGGTAAAACTCGTTGCTGAGTCTATAGTACTATAGTGATCAGGCACAAGACGAGTACGGATATATGTAATACAACGATTTTTGGAAAGCCTTTAAAAATTAAAAAACAATCAAGGTGAGTATTGTTGGGAAAAATTAATCTATACTTCGAACAGAAGGTAAAGCATTTCATTTTAACACATAAAGAAGCTACAGAGTTGCACATAATTGTGTGTCAACAACCTTCAAAACCGATTTGTGTTAGTGCTAAATTTCTATAAGTGATTATGGTATTGTTTAAAATAATAATACATTTTTGCTTACCTTGCAGGACTTGCCTTGTGACAAAAAAAGCCTGTGAAACCTTAAAATATTAAGATCATCGGGCTCTCTCAGAATATGTGAAATATAACAAATCTTCTTGTTGTCCACAAAATCCAACAAACATCCCAACAACAACGACACTTACTGTAGTTTTAAACAAATTATTACGGTGTTTTCTAGAACGCGTATTTATTTGTATATAGCGTTGTGTGGCAGAAGACACTAGCCTGAATGTGCAAAAAAGCCGTTCTCCATTTCCAAGCATTCAAGTTCTAAATAAAATACGAAGTTTGTACTTGTATCTATCTTTGACTTAAAACAAGTTACTAAACACCGATAGGCCGAAGGTTTATACAGTACCCAAACGAGGTTAAAATGATAAAGAGAAATAAAAAAAAATTTGTTTTTTTCATACAACCCGTCCTTATTTGGATCATTTGTTTTGGAGATTCTGGAGCTTTCTTGACGTCTTTGTTAAATGGTTTAAAAACTTGGTCCAGAGGGGAGGGTTGTAATACGCTCTCGATTCTAGATGATAATCGATGTCCCTGCATTTCCCATAATACTAATTTGTCAAACCTACAACAAATCACGGGACAGATAGTGATAGAAGATCTTAAAGAGGGGACTCTGGAAAAAAAAAATGAAAAGGTTATCGTAGATGATGAGATGTGTTGGACCAACCAGAAACACTGACCATCAGAGGATATCGGGCTGTGAAAATAAACATTGTACTGGGGATGAAAACAGATCAATAGTGTCGCGTGACGGCGCATCGTACTTTGCTTGTCCTCAAAGCGGGAGACTCGCAACTTCACGGGCCGAAAATCAGAAATGGCAGTGAGTGTTTAAACACGATACCTACGATTACCGAACAAAAATGTATTATTTCTTTACAATCCGATATCCCGGATGCTCAAACATTCTGTTGAATTCTTATCGTGTCCAAACACTGTGGTTTCTCAAATATGATCCAGCCAAAGACTGGTACAACATTGGCCTGGCTTTACTGAATTCCACAAGATCCTTGTTTGTGCATTGTTGCTCCAGCAGTGTGGCAGACCAAGAGATGTTCCATTGCGTGGTGCTGTTCCATTGTCCCAACACAGGGGTGTTCTGGATCTGCATCCAGGTAGCCCCACTCTTGCAATGAAACCTTAGATCGGCCCCTGGAATGACGGTCACGCAAATATCTCTTATCGGTCTTTATTTTCTGGTATAAAAACCAATGCGGTAAAAGTGGTATTATGTGTAGAAGCCTCGATTAGACCTTCGCCGTGCCACGGGGAAAAGATAAATGAAGAATAATAAAAACTCCCTATTTTTTCCTTGTTTTTTATTTGTTGGCATTAGATGAACTACAGATTTGCAATTGGAAATGTATATTGTAACAGTCAGCCAGCGCGTATTACCTTTAGACAAAACAAATTGAAATCTGTTAGATGGAATTGTTTTAGACACAATGCGTATTGTCTATATTTGAGCCACCCTGAAAATTCGACGGTCGAACTTAAACATTTCAATTTCCAAAATCTACTATCAATTAGGTTAACACAAGTACAATGTTCTAGCATTCCGCTCAGCGCAAACATTTGATGAGGACATGACAGTTATTTTTACCAACTTTGCCGCATTATATAAGTGCTTTTGCAACGGATGACTGATGAAATGGGCTGCCTAAGTCAATTCTAATCGAATGGCTTTAGTTCAAAAACCTGCATTTAATTGCCTTTATTCAAAAGACGTTTATCTTAAGAGCCAAAATGTTATAACGTATTATGGAATTTATTTTACAATGCACATAAATCCTTTCAAAATATTTGAATGGTGACAAAATGAGACGAGATGAAATCCGTCCGAGAAATCTATTTTTTCGAGGCTAATTGCTTTGGTGCAAAAGTTACTAGGGTAGTCAAAGAGAAACAAGGGTAGTAATACCTTTGAGTTTTCATTACTTCCTGTTCTCCTAAAGTGCCTTGTTGACTTTTGAAAGCAATTGGAAGATTATAATCTCAAACATCTTGCTGAATCGAGAACGTGCGTGCATCTATTGGAAATGGAAATTACCCCAATTCTACACCGCGATACTGTCTATATCCCTATCGCCCCTTAACTGCATTTAATTGCGCTTTTGACAAAAATCATGTGAGCGGACCAGTGCTTGTTTTAGGGGAGAATTGCCCTAGATCTAACAAGAAAAGAAACCGCTACCTCCCTTTTTTTGCGGTGATGCGTCAGATTTTCATCTAGGGACGTTAGGGATATAGATGACAAACCTCAGATCACGACATGAGACAGGGCTAATCACCAATCAGGTTTGTGGTTTTGTGTGGTGTATGGTATGTGTGTGTGTGTGTTGTGTGCCATTTTAAACGCTTTTAAATGGATATTCGGGCTCCAGGAATAAAGCATGGGAAATAGTGTTCTTCACGTATGTTAAGTGATTTCTAGACGCCAAAATGCGGTTTCTAGACCCAAATATCATCAAATGTACCCAAGTTGGTTCAAATCCTATTTATCCAACAGACAGCAGCTGGTGTGCATCGATGGTGTTAATTCCAGTCTTAGACAGCTTTCTTGTGGCGTGCCACAGGGGAATTTGTTGGGCCCACTGCTCTACTTATGTTATAGCAATGACATGGAAACTTCGGTGCACAACAGGCTGCTTCTGTATGCGGATGATAGTGTGATTATCTCATCTCATAGTGATCCCGAGGTCATTTCTCGTAGTCTAAGTTCTGATTTAGAATCATGCAACAAGTGGCTAATATCCAATAAGCTATCACTTCATGTTGAGAAGACCGAATGCAGTTTATTTGCAACCAGAACAAAACTTGGTCGGATTACAGATTTTCATCTTTCTTACAATGATCAAATTATCAAAGCCCAAGATTCAATCAAATATTTGGGTGTTACACCTGACCAATGCCTGTCTGGAGACACCATGGTAAATTCTGTCATAAACAAAGTTGCAGGTAAACTCAAATTTCTTTATAGACACTCCTAGTATCCCAATCAGAAATTACGGAAGAATCTGTGCTTAGCTCTTTTACAATGTCATATCGATTATTGCTGCACTTCCTGGTATTCAGGTCTTAACATATCCCATCAGCGCAAATTACAGGTTCTCCAAAATAAAATGGCTCGTTTTATACTCAATTTGTCTCCCCGAGAACACATTGGTCAGGTTCACTTAAACTGTTGAATATTCAAGACAGAGTCAAACAACTGCGCCTCAATTATATGTTTAATGTGTTTCATTCAAAAGGTCCCATTTACTTACAACATTGTTTTACCAGAATATCAAATACTAATAATTATCGCACAAGATCTAGTTCATTCAATTTTCATGTCCCCAGAGTTACTGGTCTTGTTTCCAAGTCTTTTTTCTATCATGGTACCTTTGACTGGAACTCATTACCAGATACCATCAAGTCCATTGACAACAAGAATTTCTTTAAATTGATTAATTTGTCTACTATGGCAATGGCAATGAATATGTCTAGCTTATCTCCCTGGCCTCTCCTCCTATTCGTCATTTTTAGCTTATCACCTTTCTGCAGGCACTGCTTTTTGTTTGGGACCCCATTGGAAATAAGTTGGACATAGGCTATCCTGGCTTATCGGCTTGGTTGTCTGTTTTGTGTGATACCGAATATGTCTCATTAGTACTTGCATTTTTGTATTGTTTTGTGGAATTATTGCGAATAAAGAATAAATTACAATAAATCAATCAATAAAAAGTACCTTTTCCAAGGGGTGCTCCTACACGCCTGTTTCCCTTCATGTAATGTTGTCTAAGATATGATGTTTTCAGACCCGAAAAGCGATGAGATACACTAGAAAATATTTAAAAAAAAATACCGCATTCTACATCAACATTCAAAGAGTGTTTAACACACTATTGTAAAAATGACGAATTACCTCAAGCTTGTTTCCTTATTAGCCCTAGCTACCTTTAGGGAGAATAATCCGGTAAAATATACCTACCTTTTTTGAGGTAACCCTAAAAACAGTGTCATCTAAGATTTTATATTCCACCAAACAAATCACTTACGAGACACTACCTGTTTTTTCGAACATCAAATCAAGTAAATGGTGGGTTTAAATGGAATCTGTCAAAAGGCTAATGCCATGGTTGGTCGGAATTTCAGGAACTCACAATCAAATAATTTTGGATGGCCAAGGTTAGTGCGTATGTGTGTATTGATATAAGAATGCCTTATTTCTCCTAGTTGTGATAAGGAATATATTTTGCAGTGTCAAAGGAAGTTATGTTCAAATAACAACGTTTAATAATTTAAATACTGCTGATATTTCATCTTGATACTTGCAATTGAAACACCTGGTTTGACTCTTTGAAGATAGGATTGAATCAAATACAAGCTTCATACAGGTATAGCTTTATTACTATACATTGATATGAGTACCTTAAACCTTTTTTACCTATGGCCTTTAAAATAACCCCTCTTAACTCTCACCTTGATGAAAGCCCTAAAACATTAATGATGTCTACTAAGTTTGAATCTACTCTAGTCCCTTTAGCCTCATGGGCCTTTTATAGTACCTGAAGCGGGAGAAATGTCACAGCGGTAACTCTAATTAGAACAGTGGCTTTAGATCACTGACAGTTTACATCGCCGGTTGTACGGTTCTTTTTTCGTTGAACTCAGTGGCGTAAAACAACCGCTTGTTTTCAGGAGGGGGTGGAATGGGGGAAGGGGAACACATATTTTCACGGGGGGTGGCAACCACAGGGGCGGATCCATATTTGTCAATGGGCCCAAATTCCCGCTCACTACGCTCGCCGGGTAGCCCCATTTTTTTCACAGTCGGATCGAAATGCCTTTCCTTTGTTGCTTGCAACTTACTATAAGGCGTCCACCGTCGTGCGTTAAAAGGTTCAATTTTATATTTTTCAACATATACACTGCGCCAAGTTGCCTATGCGCCCTTAAATAATATCCGAACCTGAGCATAATCATATTAAAATTGTTAGTATAGAAAAGATCTATGTTGTTTTCAATGTAAATTGGCACTGTGCAGGCATCAAATAAATTTTCATGGGGGGGGTGGGCAAGAAGGCGGGAGGGCAGATTCCCCGCGCGGGGGGGGGGGGGGCAGCCTCCCCCCTCTGGTTACGCCCCTGGTTGAACTACAACGTGGACATAAAAGTATCTCGGCATGTTTTTCCGATCATAATTGTGCCAAATTCAGACCATTTTGAAAGTTTTTAGACAAATACACATTTTGTTGCCTAATTCTTGCTCTTTCATTTAATACCTTACTGTAAAAAAGCGTGCAGAAATTGGCTGAGGTAGAATGCCAAAGACGCAAACCCCAAACCAAAGTTGGCAGTTTTTGGGATTTTTCAATGGGCATTGCGTGTTAATGGGACACGAACACGCGGACCACAATCAATATTGCCAGTAGGCCTTTCTCGCTCATTCAGTCGGAGACCTCTTTGTGAAAATCAATACACACGTATTATTGCGTTGGTACCACACACCATGACCATTGAAAAATCCAAAAACTAAACTTTTGGTTTGGGGGGTTTGCGTCTTTCGGGCACTCCATCTCAGCATTTGTGCACGCTTTTTTACAGCGAGGTGTTAAATGAAATAGCAATACACATGTAACAAAATGTATATTTCGAAACTTTCAAAATGGTCTGACTGTGGCCATACTATTCGAAAAACATGCCGAGATACTTTTTGTGCCAGGTGTAGATTCTTCTAAACAATGAAATACGATTCAGCCCGCCATGAACAGCATGTCAGCTGGCCGTTGGGCTTTGAGCTTTCCCCGTACAAAACATGTTGGTAAACAAGCGTTAAACATGTAATTTATAAACTTTTTAATAATTGGTTTGCATTTGTATAAATCCAAGAGTGTTACTAGAACGCTTAGATACATAGGTCAGAATATAAATGATGTTGATCATGGTAATGGTGTTTGCGTTAGTGTTGTTGTTTTTGTTCGTGTCGATGGTGATATATTGCTGGCATGGTAGTATGATGGTGGTGTGGTGGAGGTGGTGGTGCTGCTGTTATTGCTGCTCATGACGACAATGATAACGACGACGAGATGACGATGATGACGAATGACGACGACGATTATTGATGAATGATGATGATGACGATGATGACGATGACATGACGATGATGATGATATGATTAGGAGGATGATGATGGTGATTGATGATAACATCAAAACGCCACAGTCAATCACTGAAGTTTTGGAAAATACCTTTTCGTTGAGGATACTAGTGTACCATATAAACAACGAGGTTAACAATGTATTAGGATCATGAAATGCAAAAAAAAAAAACCAACAAACCTGTAAACAATCCCAATTACATTTTCTTTCCATTAAGCCCTCGTCTCCATGAGCCTTTACTTTAAAAGTAACAATACAACAATCCGAATGATATGGTTTAGCAACCCTCAGATTTTTTTCATTATGGAACATACATTTCACATGAATTTAGGATAGCTTTAGTGTTTTATATTCTATTGGTATCAAATTAAGTAAAAACTTTCCATTATGAGTTCACGTGAGTCATCAGTTAAGGCAAATATTAAATACTATAATCTATGGTTGAAATTGACATTTTGTAATCTACTGGTAATTTTAGTTTACAAAAATCCCTTCGGTAGACTTAGGTGACACTTTAAGTGACCAAGGGGCGGGTTCCTATGGGAATTTTTCGTCTATTGTCGGACTTTTAAATGCGCTTCTTTTCATAACCCAAAATTAAAATCGGCAGCCGTTATGATTAATTTGTGGGGGTTCCCACTAGTGGAAGTGGAACTGAGAATATTAAAGAAAAACAATCAAACAACCATAGCCCTTTTTTTGCTGATATATGTACACATACATGTAAGCCAACAATTAATAGTAAACAGTAAAAATCAATTAATCCCTTATGTGGTGAAAACAGACAATTTCTTGTGGAGTTGCTAAACCGTTTCTCTTTCTGTAAAACTTTATGGGAAAATGACGTGCATTTTGCAAACCCGTAAAATTTACATGATTGCCTAAAGCTGTAAGTTTTGTTTAAATATAATAATTTGGATCTTCTAGATTAGATATCCACATATAATTATGTTTTTAAAAAGTTTGTTGTAAGCGCAAGGCTCATTGGAATTTTCCGTCTCTTTGCCCAATTTTCGTGTGGTTTTGTCCCTAATTTACAGGCCAAAAATAATAGAATTTCATTTTTTATTGCTGATTGGTGTTGTATTATGACCCCTCACATATGGTAGAAATTTCATGCAAAAAAAATATCCGTCTAGAAAGGTGCTTTCCTTAAGGGGGGGATGGAACCCCCATTTGGGCAGGTGCAAATCCCTCGTCAATAATGTTTTAAACAAGATAAGTACTCAATGTTCTCCGCATGACGTCACAATAACGTCACAAGTACTGAATACCAAAATAATTCATTATCTACCCTAGAATAACCAATTAAAATAATGATTGCAAAATATAGCCAAATTTATACCATCTTGTATTTTTCTCAGAAACTTCAAATTCACCTTGGTCTTTCCCATAGACTTACACAGTTAAGAGCACGGTCATGACAAAATTAAAATTGATGTTATCAGCATATAAAAGGTTATTTGATTTAAGTAATATTAATTATTAATTAATTTTCATTGAAACTGTAAACTGTAATTAGTCAGCCAGCCCGTAGATACCTTTACCGAATTGAAATCTGTGAGATGGAAGTGTTTTTAGACACATGTGTATATTTCTATATTGAGCCACTGAAAATATCATATCATGGTCGATGATCGAAATTAAACATTTCAATTTCCAAAATCTATATCAAATTAGGTTAACACAAGTCCAATGTTCAATCATTCCGCTCAGTGCAGACACTGATGAGGACATTACATTTATTTTTACCAACTTTGCCGCATTATATAAATTGCTTTGCAACGGATGACTGATGAAATGGGCTGCCTAAGTCAATTCTAATCGAATGGCTTTAGTTCAAAAACCTGCATGTATCTCCTTTATCAAATAAAGACGTTTCAATATTAATGCAAAATGTTCTAAATGTATTATGAAATTTATTTTAACAAATGCATACATAAATCCTTTCAAATATTTGAATGGTGACAAAATGAGACGAGATTAAATCCGTCCCGAAGAAATCTATTTGTTCGAGGCTAATTTGCTTTGGTGGCAAAAGTTACTAGGGTATCAAAGGAAATAAGGGTAGTAATCCTTTGATTTCATTACTGCCTGTTCCCACTAAAGTTTGCATTGTTGACTTTTTTGGACATGCAATTGGGAGATAATAATCCAAACACTTACTGAAACTAGAACGTACTGCTTGTTGGAAATTGAAATAACTCCAATTCTACGCCGCAATACTGTACTATATCCCTAACGTCCCTTAACTGCATTTATTTGCGCATTTGACAAAAACCTGGAGCGGACCATGCCTTGTTTTAAGGATAATTGCCCCTAGATCAACAAGAAAAATAACGCGAGCTCCCTTTTTTGGCGGTTATCGTCATATTTTTCTCTAGGGACTTTTAGTGATAATAGATGACAAATCTCAGTTCACTACATTCCTACAGTAGGCAGGGCTTCAATGCTGTTAATCCATGTTTGTTTGTTTCTTTGTGTGTGTGTGTGTGTGTGCGCGTGTAATTTTTTTTAAAATGGTATTCGGGCTCTGGGAAGTATGAAAAAGCAGGTATGAGCACATGGGAAATACTTTATGTTTCATGCGAGGATACAGAGGCCAAAATCGGGGTCCAACCCAGAGCCGGGCGTCTTTTCATCCAATAGCCAAATTACCTTTGTCCAGGTGGGGCTCCTCAAATAGATCTAGAAGTAGTTTAAAGGTATCCCAATTCCCTTGATGCAGAGGTGTGGGCTAAGAAGAGGTGTGGGGAAACCGAGAAAACGAGAAACACACGAGAGACACTGCGACATCAACAGTCAAAAGAGGGGGTAAACACACGAGGGGTAAAAGGAAGAGCACCTGGCAAGCGGTTGGCGGAGTACCCGTAAGCCTAACCTGTAGGGGAAGAAGAAGCCGTGAAAGAGTGAACTTTGGAAGGGAACCCGCAAAACAGGGGCAGCGAAGCGGTTGCGAAAGCATCATGGATGATATAACGAAATCACTTACGACACGACCTGCATTTTGGCGACATCAAATCAAAGTAAATGGTGGGGTTAATGGAATCATGCAACCATTTACGTTTGAAAGGCCCTTAAAGGACTTATCTACCAATTTGCTTATCTTAAAGGGATCATAAGGGGATGCGACAGAAAGGATTCCAAACGGATGAGAGTGTTTTAGGAGTTTACGTCATTAATGGCGGGTTCATTCTCCATTCTATGTGGGCCGACACTGTCCCTTTGGACACGTGTATGTCACAATAAATCAAAAAATAATACTTTTTTTCGCCAAAGATGGCAAAGAAAGGAGAGTTTACGATAACACTGCATTTTGTGTTTCTCTACATACCTCCCTTTGAATTATGGTTTCGTGTTTTGTAGTTTTTTCCTCTCAACCCATTTGTAAATACCTATAATCAATGTGTTCAGCAAAGGAGATCGATCACTTCGTCAGTGAGGTAGTTCGAGATGGGAGCTGGAAACTTGGTAAATATCGAAAACGTCAGCAAAACAAGATCCTGTTGGACTTGTTGTCGGAAATTTAAATTTCTTAAAATAGATCATTTCCGCACGGGGTTATCACTCTGTTGAAATGATTGGATCTGATGGAAATGGGATCTGATGAAACATAAAACATCTACTCGAGTACTGACTTTTTGTTAACTACAATAAAGCTTACTCTATTTGCGCGTTACACCATTAGAGCAGTTTATATTCAAGCTTAGGGAAAATGCATCTATAAGTAATAAACAAAGTTGTGATTTGTGATCGTTTCGGAAAGCCATTACCGAGTCACGCTAGACCTATTCATAAAGAAAACCAAATAAATCCTACAGTAACGGCCAAAGACCATAATTATTATGATAATGACTGTTATCCAAGTCAGTTGCCTATAGAATTAATGTGCTAATATACCGACCATTATGTGTTATTGGATCTGAAATTCCGTAAACCGATTGCCTATTTTTTGGCTTTTTTTATGTTTAAATGTACAGTCGATATTAATGCTGTTCAAAATGTATATATTTATATCCCAGGGATGTTAAAACTTTTCTCGGAAGTAGGATTGTCTCAAAGTTCTTGTTTGGCGAAGTCCAGAGATTCACTTTTTGTTCATATGAAAGAAATCGTAGTGAGTAAGCATAAAACTCAATATCGTCAGAATAGAATATTTCCATTCAAAAATCATGCGACTCCCACTATTATGACGTCAATCATTGTAAGGTGATGTGGAGGTGTTGGTACTTATTTGAAATCAATAAATTGAAGACTCGGGGCTAATTTACTATCATTAGGTGTTTGATTAGCAAAATTAGGAAGATGATTGCAACACCAGCTTCAGTAGTCTTCCGGAAAAGCCCCATGCACAGCATGATTCATTTACCATTATGCATCTTTATTTGGTAAGACTACCTGATGGCGGTAAAAATATCACAGCGTAAAGTAATTATACCACCACAGTTACTCGTCGTTGTGGCGTGGTTCTTTTCGCTTTGGAACTACTCAAGAAATATGAGCGCCGTATGAACCACAGGTAAGCGGGCCGTTGAGATTTGGACTCCCCCTTACAAAATACGTTGGTTAGACAAGCATTAAATGGATAATTATACTTAAGCAAGTTTATTTGCAATTGTATCAATCTAAGGGAGAAAAAATAATAGTATAACTTTTTCAATTGTAAGTATCCTTGATTGTTGTTTGATTACATTTGAGATTCAAGTCTCATGAAACAGTCACCTAAAATAATAAAAGTGGTAACATAATATTACGATTTGTAATCGTTGAAGCGACTACAAACTTGCCGTCATGTACAAAGTATCTTGTAACATAAACGCAAAGTGAGGTGATAGAAACCTAATCTAGGAGATTGTCTGGATTTGGATTTTTGATGGTCTGGTCAGTCCATCTTGTCATTAGTCTAATTAACTATATCCAGAGAAAAGAGTGTTAGTAACCGCTTAGATACGAGGTCGGAATATAAATGGTGTTGATCACGGTAATGGTGTTGCGTTAGTGTTGTTGTTGTTGTTCGTGGCGATGGTGATTAATATAATGATGGTATGGTAGTATGATGGTGGTGTGGTGCTGCTGCTGCTGCTGTTGTTGCTGCTAATGACGACGATGATAACGACGACGTTGACGACGATGATGATGATGATGACGATGATGACGATGACAATGATGATGACGATGATAATGATGATGAAAAATTCAGAAATAACCCTTCCAGTGGAGTTGATTCTTCAACTCCAACGGTTTTGGAATGAGAAAATATTCCTTGACAACATTCATAATTTTTCGTCAAGATTTCGCTTTTACGTGTTAAACCAATGGCGACGTCTGAAATTGGGATTTCTTGGCCGCCCTCCCGTGCATACATCTAACAAGAAAAATAACGCTACCCTTTTTTTGCGGTGATCGTCAGATTTTCCTCCAGGGACGTTAGGGATATATAGTGGGAAATTGATATTTTGCAATTTTACTGACAATTTTAACAATCCCTTCGGTAGACTTAGATTAATACCAAAATAAGTACCAATGTTCGCCGCGTGACATCACAGTAACGTCATAAATACCGAATACCTCGACGTCGCCATTTTTTTCTGAAAATTATGCTGATTTTTGTTGATTTCCCTCCATAAAACGGAGAAATGCCTTTCCTGCAAATTTGAATTTAAACTCGAAATTTGAATTAAATTTCAATTTGATTACTGTACCTTTTCTGGAATCGGTATTTGCTATTACGCTATTAGTTTGTTTAAAACTTAACGATTTCGCTACAAACGCTATCTAACGAGAAACTTAACAAAATCGGCTGGCTGCCTAATATTTTGCTAGCCTTAATTTTCGAAATTCGATGCAGGCTTTGGAATCTGGACAATTTTGTAAGATCATCACCAAACATTTTGCCTTAGAATAATAAGAAAAAAATACAATCATTCTTAAACCCGATTATTAGATGCTCTGCAGTAAATTAACAGTTACCGACCAGATAATTATCACGGACAAAACTATCATTTGCGATTGACGAGCAGGAATACTTCAAGGCTAGCACTAACGTAAGCAATGTTTGTTAGTGATACTTGATAATATATTCAATACAGATCTATATCATGTATATCCGATATTCAAACTAATTAGAATACAAATTATATTGAGCAGAAAAGTGCTATCGCAATATATATGGGAAGCTGTAATATACACGTATAACGACAGTCTTGGCATCTGTTACAAAACCACCTTGATAACTCTATAACAGCCATACGGAAAGAGATAGACGTGACATTAATTATTTTGACATAAAATGATCGTAGGACAAAGTGAATCTGACAACGGATTAACATTATATAACTGAAGAATTACAAGGAATTAGGCACAATAAAGGAACGCAGCTGTTGTACAGCTGCGACTTGCAAAGGATAGCGTCCGAAAATAGCCCACAGACACTAGGCTTATTTTTTCATTTCTTTTACTTTGTGCAATCTATCCGCCGTGTTTTGACAAAAAGAAGTATCACACACTTTGATTTTGTTATTGTTATTTATTTGTTATTGTGTTAACTTAATAACTTATTTGTAATTGTATAACGCTTTTTGAAAAATGTATTTAACCATTTTAATGCCAATAGCATTTTCTACATAAGTACGGCATCTTTTATTTTTTTTTTGTTATTTGGAATCCGATTCTTGTGTTTATTATATCAGTAACGCTATTGTGGGCTTTTAAAGACCACAAAACATACAGAACATTAATTTAAATTCATTGATAATTTCTGTGAATTAAAAGCGATACCATGGACATTCACATTTACCCGAAGTTACATTTCTTGGCATAATTTTACACGGGTGAGTGATATCTATTCAGGTGGTGTTGCATGTCAAGTCACATAGGCCGTTGCCCATTAGACTATGGGGCATGCCCTATATGCTGTTTCGTAGTCCCTATCAGTAAGTGTAAGTGTAAATTCATAATAAATTATTAAAATCATATAACCGCCTGTTCCCGCAAATAAAACTGACACATTTCATTGAAAATGAATAAAATGTCACCTCAATTTCTTTTCCCAATATCAGTGACAAATGGACACACATAGAAAGATATTCAACAATCGGCCCGGTATGTGGCCGAGAAAAAAAAATCAGATTCCTTTTCAGCTGGGAGTGCAGGGTCATTGTTATATGTCACGCAGTTGTAAAGATTTCAGGAGTTATTACCTCAACGATTTAGACTGAGTATTGTTTTCATGACATAAGCACAAATACCTCTCCTCGATCACAAATAAATAAATAAATTTTGAGCTTCTATAGTGTGTGTTCAATTCACTTTGACCGTATGTTTTCATCATTGATTCGAAAAGGAAGAAATACGAACCAAAGTCATGAAAGAAAAGTTGATGGGCAAGCTTTGACACAACAACTTCGTGCAGAACCAAAATCCGTAACTAAACTTCATTTCTATTCATTTTACCGTGTTTTCAGAAGAAACCTAAGTGTCAATGACCTATATTATAATGTAAACTGGTTAGTTATTTGTGAACGAGGACATGTGTATTATGTTACTCAAATTGAATCGTGGAAGTGATAACGATGACAATGATGCTGATGATACCAACATAAAACGCATAGTCAAAATAAACTGAACTTTTGGAAATAACCTTTTCTTGAGGATATCTAGTGTACCATAAACCAAATATTTAGTTTTACATTTGTTCCAAATCTCGTCTACCTGAGTCATATGTTGTTACAACACACACAGTCACATCCTCGGATTTTCATTATTAAACATCCAATTCCCATACACATGGTACCATAGGATGAACAAGACGAACAAAATCCATGAAAGAGAAGTTGCTGGGCAAGCTTTGACATAACAACTTCGTGCAGAACCAAAATCCGTAAGTTACTGTTTAACTTAATTTCTATTCAATTTACCGCGTTTTCAGAAGAAAACTAAGTGTCAATGACCTATATTATAATGTAAACTGGTTAGTTATTGTGAACAAGGACAGGTATTATGTTAATTAAATTGAATCGTGGAAGTGATAACGATGACAATGATGATGATGATGATACCTGCAATCTTTTCAACTGCGTGGCAACTAACAAATCCTCAGCATACCGGTCCGATTGTTGAATATCTTTAGGGATATTATTGTTTGCTGCAGTCTATGCGTATCCATTGCTCACTGGTATTTGGGAAAAGAAATTAAGGCGACATGTTATTCATTTCAAGAAAATGTGCCTGTTTTATTTGCGGCAACAGACGGTTTATATAGTCATATAATTAAACAATAAATAATAATATAAAATTCAGCCAACCCTTTATATACTGATAGCGATCAATTTGCTTTTGCCATATCGCTATCACGCCAGTAAATTTTCCGAATTTAAAAGTAATGTTTTGCCCCTAATTTTTAAGTTTCTTTGTGGAATTCTAACTATTTGCTCAATTGTTATAGTCTTATGACTCTGCATGCGTGGTATACATTTCGTGCAAAAATTCCTTCGGGAAAGTAGTTTCCATAGGGGTTCCATCGACCCCCTTGCCCACCAATGGAAGTAGGAAGACCTTGTCCACTTAAGGGTTAACTTCATAAACGGCGAGTTTGATCATTTCTATTTGTTGGTTAGGGCATATGTAAAATGTTAAATTAATGTCACAAGCACCGACATTCTAAAAACCTGTCACTTTGAATGCTGTCATTTTTCATGGATAATCTTGGAATATGCCTTAAAGAGCAATTGTGGCTTTAACATTTTCAAAATGGCATCTCTTGTCCCTTTATATCATTATGACGATGTTTCGCCATAGTAAATCTTAAATTTCGTGCCATTCATTGTTGTCTTTAAAGTTAATATCTCATCGCAGATATCAATGTCCCACATCTTAGTATGATGTTGTCAGTGTCATTTATCTACAGACAATCGTTGAAATAATATTAATCTATTACAGGTTTTTGCTAGGAACACAGGCACCAAATAAATGTCTTTGATAGAGATGCATTACTCTTGAATACGTATGAGATGACATTTTCAAAAGACATACTCAGGGATTTAAAAGAAGAACGTCATCAATTTCAATTTAATGAGTTATTATCCCCCTTTAACTGACGTATTTTGTGTATATAAAGCCCTCCCAAAAGAAAAGAGTTCGTGTCAGCTTCCTGTAGCCCACAACCCTAAGCGCTATGTGTTTTTAGTCAAAAAGCTATAGAATTGTTTTAATTGAATTTTAGATGACCTTTTTCTTGTTCAGTTTAAAAACAACCACAAAAAAGTTTGAAATCTCTTGAAAACCTTTTAAAAAATAATTAAAATGTGATTTTTTGCACCTATGCGAGCAGGAAGCTGAGACGAGCTTTTTCTTGGCCTAACATCTTACCAGGATATTGCAAGTATACCATATATTTTTAACTTTAAATGAAACATCCAATGACAGTGCTTTGGTTAACAATGTATAGCTGCGGGTATCCTTTTCTTTATTGATACCCACTAAGTACCAACATCCCTCTTTGTGACATAACAATGATGTCATTAGCTCAGGAAACAAGGGGGGGGGGTTTAGCAGTATTTTGCTATATAATGACAGAGAATAGTTACTCTGACCTACATAGTACGCAAGTTGGAGATTTTATCTCTTTAGAAGGAGAAAAAAGGTCTTGGAAGTTGTAACATTCGTTACTCCTACCTTTGACTACCAACTCAACTCCGGGAAAAGTGGTGCAGACCAAATGAATTTACTAAAACGCAACAGATAGTCCCTACATTAACCGTTCAGGTATTTATTTGACAGTTTTATGGGTAAGGATGAAAACGACTTGTTTCTGGTACGTTATCAATTCAAAGCAATTTTTATCGAAATAATGTTCTTATAAAAATGAATATGGCTTTACAAGTTCCCATGATTGCATGTACTATGTGGCCACTTTACACTTTAAGACAAGTACAATACAATACAATATAGATTTATACCGCGCACATATCCACCCTGCAGGCCACTCATGGCGCCAACAAAATACAAACAAAAATTAAATCAACAGAATAATATACCTATATGAAAAGAAAGTATATTGCATATTGAGCCAACCTGCATGAAAATACATGTATTTTGCCCCAGCATGCAATGACATATGAAAATGCTGGAACAAATTAAAATTTTTTTTTCATTATGAATATGATAACTTAACTATGCATAAGTAAAACAATAATAATTATACATATTACACTTCATCAAATGCTTTTGCCATGAGATAAGTTTTTAAGAGTTTCTTAAATACAGTCACACTTTTAGCAGTTTTGAGTTCAATTGGCAGTTCATTCCAGAGGCGTGGAGCAGCAATTGCAAATGATCTGTCACCCCATGAGCGATTTGATTTCAATTCCTGAAGAAGATGCTTGTTTCCAGAGCGAAGTGACCGAGAGGGTGAATAAAGTGTCTTATTACAAAGTACATTTTAATCTTTACAATAACATAGCTAGCAGTAAGATTTTAAGTTAATCATGACTCACTTTTCCTAAAAGTTATGACGGATATAGGATTAAGAAAATGACAAAACAGCGGAAAGACAAGCACATCATAATAGCTGGAAGGACAACCACATCATTGCGATACTTAACATTCAAAGTCGCGCACCAGCTATACAGTTCAAAATAAATAAGTCCCCCCTGACAAAGGTACACTTTTCTGGAAAAGTTAGGCTCCTTAACCTGTTGCAAAAATGTGAAATGTTCACTGCAATGTTACACATTTAATGTGCAAAAAAAATCACACAATAGTTAATCTTCTCCCTGAAATGACGTCATTTATTAAATTTGATGACGAATTAAAAATGACACTTTCGTGCATAGGATTTAACAATCGAGAAAATCCCGGACCAACATGCCTAGTACAACACAGGAATACCACAGACACTTGATTTTGGTACCAATGGACAGCTATGGTCATCTTCTTTCCATTGCTACCAAAACGAGTGCCAACATGCCTAGAATTACGTCAGGCTGACGTTATAAAGTTCACATGTCAGCATAACTGTCAATTTCCATAGTACACAGTGTAGAATAGGGGAAAATGTGTTTTTTCACCAAAAATGTTTGGAATATCCGATTACCACGCGGGTTTTGCTCTCTTTGATGGGATATGACTAGATTTTTACTCAGAGAGTTTTAGTGCTACTTTTTTGAGTCGGAAATATTGCAACATATCAATTTTTCACCCTATATCCAGTATTTTTTTATACTTTGCTCAACTTATGACGTCATAGTGACGTCATAATGGGAATGTTGGTACTTAAATTGATACCAATGGAAAGAAGAAACTCTAAGCTATCATGTGGACCAAATTTATGGGAATCGGATGTTCAGTAATAGGGTAAAAAGAATCTTTTAAAAAATCTTTAAAACTTGATTTTCTCGACTTTTAAAGCCCTATGGGAGAAAGTGCCATTTCTTATTTGTCATCAAATTTAATAAATGACGTCATTTCAGGGTGAAGGTCAACTGCTGTGTGAAACTTTTTTGCCCATTAAATGTGTAACGTACATTTTACATTTTTGTAACAGGTTAAGGAGCCTAACTTGTCTAGAAAAATGCACATTTGTCATGGGGGACTTACTTTTTTTGAACTGTATAGATAAATCGTATGGACAATAAAATGCGTCGATATTTTGGGGCTATTTCGTTGAGATTATATTGAAGAGTAGAATTGGTTTGTATTATTTTAGAGAATAGCAATCAGATTTCGAATAGCAAGGACAATAAATAACATGAATACCTATATAAAATACAAGGTATTTTATTAGGCTACGGTCGCTCGAGCTAATTAACCAAGTCACGCGCTCAAGCCCGTTATTTTAACGAATGACATCTAGCTCATTGATTATCTATATCATAAACATCTTAGATGGATAATGACGTAAAAGTAACATTGGTTGGTGTTTGGAGAGTCTATGAAAACTACAGTTACGATGTCTCGTGGGCGTCAAGGTCACAAATATTCCCCTTTAAACACAAACAAATGAAACTTGTGAACAAATAATCTGAATTTTATAATATTATATAACTCTGCTTTAATATAATTTTCATCAGATTGATTGGTTCAAGAATTTGGAATGTCCAAAATACAACTACAATTCAATAATAATACACTCAGTGAGATTTTACTATCTTATTATGTGACGTCTTATTAAAAGAAACGTTGCAATCAACGATGATATGATGTCACAGCGAAGACTCCAAAATGACAGCATGCAAAGTCTAATCTTCTCAGTCCTGAAGATAATTTTGTCCAGCAGTTCAAGATGACGGGGTTGTCCCTCAAGGACACTAATATTCCACAGTAATCCAAATGATACCACCTAAAGTCAGTCTGCCGCAATTGTCAACTTTTAGGACCACAAACTGGAATCCTTTTTGGCTCAAAAAACAAGCTTTAAACCTTCTGTGGTATGCCAAACATCATCACTGGTACTACACCGATGTACTATCTCTGGTGGTAAATTCTGCTGGCCAAGTTACTTTCCTATAATCTTATATTATATTTCACAACCGATTTTCCCCATCTAAAAGCAGTCATTATAAGATCACATGCATAACCTAACACTGTCCAATTGGATCTCACATAAATGACATCATCTGCATCGCATCATCTTACATTAATGATATCATAGGAAACTACCTATTTTGCAATATGTTTTTACAACAAACAGCAGACAGGAAAACCCCAGTCTTTTTATAGTACTGATAGCAGTAGCATCCCAAATAGTAAAGTAAAAGTACATTCTTAATTTTAGCACCCAAGTTTTGTTTGTGGTTTATAAGATATATCCGAGAAAAGGTTATTTCCAAAATTACAGTTGATTGTATTGTGTGATCTGGGAATAATATACTAAGAGGGATATGAAGCTCCCTATTTACACTGTGTTTATTATTTACGTTCATGTGTGCCTCGATTAGTGTATCATGCCTTTGTGCTCAAACTACGTTTTTATAATGCATTTCAGATTTGATATATTGGTGGGAACACATAATGTTGCAATGTCCTTATTAAATCATACGTCAGTGGAAAATCTCTCTCTATCATATAAACACATAGAGCTGTCTTGGTCAAAAATAGAACTGGGTAATCCCATAACATGTGACTTATAAATAAAGCAGGGTTTCCTCTTTAGGTTTTTAAAAGTTACACATAAAATGGTATAATTTAGCTCACAAAAATTAAAATAATTGAACACGCTGATGCAAAATGCCTTACAACGGTGATAGGAAAGAATACGAAAGAGTCGTTAATAAAGCAAACCGTAACATTGTCATTTCTTGCTTTAACTATTCTCATCTTAAAACCAAAAGCCAGCAGAGTGAAGGCAACTTATTCGAGTGCAAACAAGAGATAATGCAAGTTGAAAACATGTAAAGCCCTAATCGCTGTTTACCAAGCCCTCTCTGTTGGTCGTCTGGGTAGCCTGATGACGGTATGTAAGCAACATATTCATATCCTTTGCAACGCAATGATTTTCACCTCGATGCATCCGTTATAAGTGTTTTGTCTCATATTGCCGAAAAAGTAATCCAGAATTCCAGATTAAAAATGCAAGTAGTCCCTGTGCCGTTTGCATGTGGTTTAACTGTAGGATTACCTCTGCAATGTGTCTAATAGAAAGACCATAATAGTTGCATCTTGTTTATACTGTTTGAACATTTGTGGAATTCATCAATACATTGAGCTATTGTAGTCTTTCGATTAAGATAATCCACAGCACCCTTTATGCAGTGTGACCAGGTATTACTTAAAGTGACAGGAGGAGATTTTTTTAGGATACGTATTTCTCTCAAATTGCACAGGATCGATTGTAGACCACCTACCAAGAACGTTCCGAAGGTTTATTGGACAAACAAGTACAAAAGAAAACAGCAAACCTTGTTTTGAACTTGCATGACTAGTCGTAATTGTCCCCATAGAGTACTGTGCTTTGACTTTCTGTCGTGCACGACAGAAAGTACTAAATCATCATATTATTACATAAAGACGGCGTATTTGGCTTATTCACTTCAGGTGTGATCTAATACATTGGAAAGCATTCCAAATATGCAAAAAACCCGGGTTCCAAAAAAATTGGGGGCGCTTCTTTCTGGAAATATCCTCATGTCTCTCTAAGACACCGACTCCCCTGGAAAAGTTGAGTGATTATCTATAATCGGCAAAGTTAGATTTTTGTTTTTAATGTAATCTTGGACCACGATCCGAATCCACACGACTGATTAAAGTCATTACACAACATTGTAAAACTTATTTAACAGGCTCATTTTCCTGGAGGTTTGTATACTCTGAAGAATGCATGTGCGTGCCTGTCGTAACGTTCAATGAGCTTTGCCTAAATAAATACAAACTTTATATTGTAAGTGAAGTGAGCGGTTTAGTTCCTTGAAATAGATGATATGTTTTACATGCGCACGAGTAAAGTGGTTTAATCACATGGTGCAGGGTGGTGGGCACATGTGGTGCAGTGGATCAGCGCTCGCCTCATAAGCATAAGGTTGTGGGTTCGAGCCCCGCTGTCGCCAATGTGTTGTGCACTTGGGCAAGGCATTTTACCTCGCTTGCCTCTCTCCACCCGGGAGTATAAATGGGTACCGGTGTAAAGAAACTGAGTGTCCCCCATGAGAGAGTGTCCTAGCCACCATAGCAGCATGTACGGAATAAACCGTGACCTTGTAGACGATGCCATTTGGGTACATTGCTGAGACACATGATGCATACGGCACTCAATGGAGAATACAATAGACAGATGGGTGGTAGGACACTCAGTCACATGGACACTGTAGTTTATGACACCGGCATATGCTGGGAATGCAAAACAGACTCGCTGTGCGGGAGGAGTGGCGAACCCCCCACAGCAACATTATATGAGGGAGTCTGGCCCAAACGCCAATGACAGAGAGATGGGCACTCCGCCTGCGGGCGCGTATTTGCATTTTGCTGGTGCAATTCCTAGACGGGTCACGCATGTGCTCAAGCGTACCCATAAATTAACAAGTGCGTGTACCAACAGCATACATGCACGCATGCGTACGCCCGCACACACATCTAACCCCCCCCCCACTCACATACGACAGTTTCACCCACGAGCTCTCGCCCATGTAGCAATGTGCACAAACGAACGAATATATGGATTTGTATGTGTGATTTTGTACTAAAAATCATGTACAAAAAGAAATTGTAACCCAGTTTAAAAATATGTACTTTAAGTAATAGCTTGAATTCGCTCTTGGCAGTGTTTAAAAACTCTGAACCATCCTTGATAGTTAATGATAAAAACAACATATATCACTCATTGAGGAGAAACATTCCAAACTTAAAGATTGTATTCAAATGATTCTTGAAATCAAAAATATCTTTCCAGTAGTTTGATAAATTTCATGGTGAACCCATTATATACTAATCTGGTTTTTAAATGTACCGTTTCTTCCTTACACTACGATCTAAACAAATTTTTTTTTAAAATCCGTTAAAAGTATCTTTCGGCACGTTTGACCCGACTTAACGTGAATAACGTTGATTTTACAGGAAATACTGATCTTTTATGTGACACGTACTGAGCATTTCGTAACGGAAAATGTCTAATGATCGTGTAACTATGGACACAAAAATACTAACTGTAGGCGCATCCGGTGGGCGATAGTGCCCCTATATGGAAAATGGTAACAATTATAGTACAAATAAGGTTATACTTCTAACGGTCGTTCACTTCTTCTATCTGTCTAGCGTTGGTAGGCATTAAGAGATTATTAACCATTTATGTGCAACTATCTTTTAGGCATTCGACAAAAGCTATTTTTGTAGACAATATCAGCGTGGCAGCTTCCCTTTTCTTTCTTGCCCTTTTCATCTAAAACTTTGATCAGGTGCTTATCAGGAACCTATTGAGAAAAACTCATGTTTACGTTTTTCAGGAATTGAAACACTTATTTCAAGCATCTTTATATGATTTCTTAATTTCTAGATGAAATTCGCGAAAACATAATACTTGTCAGAAATGAAATCGCTTTTGGGCATCAAGATTTAAACTCCCATCAATTATCCTCTAGATAGTGATTCGCTGTAGCGAGTGTCTCCCTCGGCATTCCACTAATTTAATAGTACCTTTCAATTTTATCTTCTTCCATTGTTACAATTTAAAGATGTGCTTTAACTTGTAAAAGCAGTTTTAGGATCTATCCTGTGGGGTTTCTTTGCACGTTGTTCTTGTCAATGTCCTTGCTCCTAAAAGAATTTCACTATATATATGGTGAACATGTTTAAAATCGTCCTTAAATCAAGCGAAAGCTCTCTAGTAGTGTAGACTTTCTTTTCTGTTTAAAAACAAGTCTCACTTTCCCCCTTGATCGACAATCAGTAGACATGAAATCTCCTCGGGTCTTTCGCTAAGGATTCTATGGCCTTTTTGTAACGGACACGCTAAACATCAAACAAATCTAAAAACCACCCTACCCTAGAGAAGATGGCTTTATCTCTGTTCTGTGTGAATACTTTTCACGTCTCTTTCATCTCTGCAATTTAACCGACAATATTTGAGATTAAAGAATCTTTGGGGACTTTTAACTAATTTCAACACTATCCTTGGTGGTGTTTTACCATGATCGTAAGTTTCGTTGCAGCCTTCGCAAACACATAATAGTGGCAGTGAATATACGCAAATCACGACATAGTTGATCGAGGAGAGCTTTTAAAGCTAACGGCTTCTTAAGCTTTTGAATAGATGTATTAGTTAGTTCGAGTTTTAGGTAGAATAAATATAGAAAAGCCTACCACAGTACGTTAAAGCCTCCACACTCTAAATCAACCTTTTGTGCTGTGTAAATTAACCAGAAAATAACAACAAACATCGAATACGTGTCGCCAAAAGACAGCGATTAATTTAATGCACATAAAGGTATTTTATGTATAAGAAATTGTAAATACTACACCCCACACAACTTACACAGCCTAACAGAGATATCGTGGACGTTAGCATGACAACAGCAAAGAAAATGCTTTTTTTCCCCAGATTGACTAGAAATGTGGGTAAATTGTGTTACCATGGTAACTGCTCTTAGGCGACACTCTGTATAATAAATTGGTTCACAAACCCACTTTTCTCTCGTTTTATCTCACCATATACGCAATTATGTAATACGTTATTGTTGATTTGGGCTATTTTAAGTATAATCATGGGAGTGAGCGGCAAAATTTGCACTGATCATCTTGTCATAGGTCCATTATAACTTTTCGTTTCAAAGGGGGTATCAAACGTATGATGTAGACTTTATTAAAATGTGCGATATGGTGAACACGAAGATTAGATAAACGCTTTAGGCACAAAAATGGAGCCTAGTGCACAAGTGATCTTAGTTTTATAATGTTAGCAAAATTTGTTTTACTTTTGTTGATCAGAAATGGGTAGTTCATAATTTCTATATCCATGCAGGATTACTCAACAATAACAATACATAAGGAAATTTAGCTTAATGCAGTTATCACTTTATCTTGAAGGTGACCTTTTTGATGTCGCAATTTTTATGTCCAATTTCATGGCATTGTAGTTCAAAGATTACTTTTACAGGCGAAAATTTCAACAACTCTCCTTCTTAGGAATAATCCTAAAGATACACAGTTGTCTAGCCGTTTCAAGAGACAACCATCCTCATATTCCTTTACTATGCAGAATCCCAGATAAGGCAGGTGGCTGTTTTCACTTCATAAGTCTGTTTGTCGCACATGATTTTTCTCTCCAAAATAAGCATTCAAGCGACAGAAGAAGTAGCAAATAATTATTCTTCTTGTCTTGGAATAAAACTCTCAACTTCTGCAGTTAAATGTTGCTGGACCCAGCATCACAACATACATTCTATCTAATTCGGAGAAGAGAGCCAATTTCTAGTTTAAATACCTACAGAATTCCAGCGTTCTAGTGTTCTGACAGGAAGGGTGATCGTTTATTGAAATATTTAGGACGAAACATATTGGGAATATGTATCGTACCTGTTACTACCTTATTTGTACAAAATAGTCATCAAATCTACGGAACAGATAATACTCTAAAGTAGAGTATAATTACCAGTGCCCTTTAACTGATGGAAAAATGGGGCGTGTGAGCATGCCAAGCAAAATTGGTATGGATAATAAAATAATTCTTTAATCTTAATAGGAATATCTTTCTCAATGGCGGTTATTTTGATCGACCCAACTATATCACAATAAAGAGATATGGTAGAACAAGAGTATTGGGTAAGGAAATAAGTAGTCTAGTTACAAGGGAAACGAAACTCATACAAACTATTGTATGTACAAACTAAGATACTAGCAAGTTAAACGATCGTCAATGATAACAGTGATGCTTAGTATTCGAAAACTCTATAGGACATTTTATCAATAAATATATGAACATCAAGAGAAGTGAGCTTACTATGGGCATCTCTGCAAAATTACATAATCGGTTTTGTCAGGAGAGAGATAGCTTCAGATTTAAACATTAGATAATTGATCACGTTCGACTCGGATCCAACACAAAAGCAATGTTGTTGTCTTTTCTTTTGACGGGGATGAGAGCGTCTGGCCCTAATGGCCTTGTGCCCCCATCTCCCCAATCTCATGCTTTCATGTGAGTTTGGTAAGGACACACACACACCCCACACCCACACCACCACACACACCACACACACACACAGCCTAAACACACACACACACACACACACACACACACACCACACAGAGATATCAATATTATTATATATAATTATAATCTAATATATTGTTGATTTAAATATTCTTATGTTTATTTCTTTGATATTCCGTGGGTTTGATGCATCAATGATTGGAAATAAAATGTACATGTATGTAATATAGGAAAATAAATCGGCAGAGTGTGAGAAGTCATTGATAAGACCCAAGACTGATCCTTGTGGGACTCCGTCTACCGGTGTTCATACTGGCATTTATGATTCATCAATGTAACGTATTGCTTTCTTATCAGCAGATAATTGGAACCCATCCACGGCACTCCCACGTAGACGCGTAAATTACAATTATAAAGAAGGTGTTATGGTCAAATGTCGTTGAAAGTCTGACAACAGCAACCTTGGTTGCCGGAGTTGGAATCTGAATACTCTTCTTCTCAGCCAGAAAGACTGCAATGTAGGAAGAATCATCGGTCCTAAAACCAAACTGGATGTAGTTAGTAAAGTGTGCCCAATGAGAAAACTATATGTAACATTTTGTAGGTAATACGTTAAATTTTATTGTGTTTATCCTTATTGCCAGATTTATAGATTTGAAAGATTTTTGTCATTAATCGAAGGAGGGTGGTTATCACCCCACCTTTTGTGTGTTATTATTAGTATTTTTATAAAAAATATTATTATCATTATTATTATTATTATTATTATAATTATTATACTAATAGTGGTTTAAGGGGAAATTCTGTTTTGTTATTCAAGAAAGTTGACGTTAGGGGGAATTTCTGGTTCCCCCGTAAAGTTTCCTTTGTTGCGGTTATTCCGTCAAAAGATAGGAATAGTAATTTATGCAAATGAGATGGAATAACAAAGGATATGAATATTAACTAATTAAAATAACAAAAAGAGCTTATTATAAGCTAATTAATGATTAATTTTTCGCCTTAATCCACTCTTAGTATAATATATTATTATTATTATTATTATCATTATTATTATTATTAACTTTTCACGTCTTCTTCTTCTGCGTATGAGGCAGCAGCTAAATATGTTGTAAACGGTGGAGCCAGCTCACTGTTGATTGGTTGGAGTTTGAGAAGTCTATGTCCACCGGTGGACGAAAGGTAAGGTACTCATTGAGAATGTGATCCGTAGTCTGTGATGGAGAACCACATTGGTAGGCTGGCGATGGTCGCAGCCCCCATCGGTGCATATTGCTGTTGAAACGACCGACTCCTGTGCGAATCCGGTTTAAGGTGACCCATTCCTTGCGTGGGAGATTGCTACCAGGTGGAAGTTCTGTCATAGGTGTAATAGTGAGTTGATCTGGTCTTGGAGTATCTAGCCAGGCTGTATTCCATGTCTGTAAGATGTTGAATGGGGAGCTGGAGAGTTTAGCAGCGTGTCGACAGAAAGGTCGACGAGACGAGAGCACAGTCTCTGTCTGCCGAGCTGGTGTGATTCTTTGACAGTGTTATGCAACCAGTAATAGATGTTGTTTGAGGTAAATCGCTGATATACAAGTTGAACAGCATGGGAGCCAGTACAGATTCTTGTGGTAATCCGTTCCTAAGACGACGCAGACGACTACTCTGCCCATCACTGGTCTTGAGAATAAAGCTACGGTTTGCAAGCATGTTTCATATGAATTGTACAAGGTGACGATCCGGATGGTCCTGAGAAGCTTGAGTGTCAGGCCCTGGTGCCACACGGTGTCATATGCAGCAGTAAGGTCCACCAAGATGACGCCTGCCTTACGACGCTTTTCAAAGCTTTTCTCAATATCATTTGTGAGTTTTACAATCTGGTGGACAGTGCTCCGACAGTTTGTCAGGTCTGAAGCCTTGGATGACGCTTCTTCCCCGGGTTGAGAATTCAGGAAATCATTGTGAAGAGTATCACATTCCTCATCCCAGGATGGGATATAACTGCGACGACAGCCATGTGGGATGGTCTTCTTTGCTATATTAATAAAGAGTTTACACAGTGCTGTGTAAGAATTGTCCAGGTTGGAGAAGGTTGGTGTCGGGAGGTTGGGCACTTCTGAATCCACCAGGTTCTTTTAAGAACCTGGTGGAACTTCCGCAAGGCAGATTGGGACCAGTTTTTAAACTCTCACTGGCTTTGTTGGTACAGGCTTTGCAAGGCTCTCCTGAGCGATCAGTGATGGTCTGTGTTGGGACTTCGGAAAGCGTTTGAGAACAGTACGGTGAACAGAGATGGTGTCCATGTTTACAAAAGCAAGGTCGGGATTTGTAGACGTATTCCACCTTCCAAAGCAGAAACTGTCTGGTTGCTTGGGGTCGTGCAAAAGTTGTACGCCGGATTTGGAAGCCAAGTCCTCTAGGGTAGCTCAGTCAGAGTTGGTATTCCTGTAACCCCAGGTAATGCTATGGCTGTTAAAGTCACCAGCGTAAATGCAAGGTGCGCCATAAGTGGGTAGAGAGTCTGCTTGAAGCCAATGGTTAGGTGGCTTGTAGACATTGGTGACATGAACACCTGCAATTTGGGTCGTTACCCATTCCAGAGTGGAGTCTGCAGGTGAGGGTTGCAATTTATTTCCATTGGACTGAGTTACTAGCAAAGTTGGCAATCCCATGGGTAGCGCTCTCGGTGTGTGCAGCTAGAGTGTAGCCGCAAATGTTCAGAATGGAACTGTCAGTAGCGTGTGTCTCTTGGAGGAGAATCGCAGTGACTTTATGCGTTTGTGTGAGGTGTTCGATGATGTTGATCGTTGCCCTAGTGAGACCTTCCACATTCAGTTGGAGCACTGAGATGCCATCTGACCTGACATCCGATGATGCCTGCCCTAATGAGAGCACGTGTTCCAGACTGGCATCAGATTGTGTCCTCTGACGGGGCATGATAAAAATACAGTGAGATAAAAACAACAACAGTGAGTTAAAAAGACAGTGAATTAAAAAAGACAACAGATGTTAGCGTAGCCTCAGTTGATTATCATTCGCCTGAAAAGATCAATTTCCGGGGTTCACCACGAGGAGGTTGATAATCTTGAACCCCCAAATTAACTTTACCAAAAAAGCTCCGTATAATCGTTCCTAACTACTTTTGACCTCTTTTGAAAAAATAATTGGCGGGTAGCGTGTAGGTAGGGTAAATTCTCAAAGTTATGTGTGGGGATTGAAACTCAACCATTGTGAAAATGTCATTAAATATTCAAACTTATGGCCTAAATATCACATTAAACACTTCAGAATTTCTGCGAAGAAATTTTAGATGCCCGACCCCGAAAAGGAAACAATTGAATTTATTTCATTCATTTTTTAATTCCTTCATTTTATTTATTTAATTCATTCATTCAGTCACTTTCATCAGGAAAATATATTTTCCGTGTACATAAGGAATAGACCTTATTAGTAGAATTTCGTTAGTGATTCGTTCCAGTGGTAAGCTGAAGTAGATTAGTAAAACATAAAACTGTTAATAACGAAGACAACTAAACTGGCTTTAGGAAAATTAATTTGATTTGTAATGAATTTGTAATTTTTAAAATCGGGAATTGATCATTTACACTGAAAAAAAGGAAAACGATCAGTACATGAAACCAAAGATACCACTACTGATTTTATTGTCGTTAGTAAAAATACCATAAATTATACTAATGGCTGAAGCAAAGACATTGTTGTAGGACATCAATAGTCGAAACATGGTCTGGTCATAAAAAGAAGCCATATTAAAAAAGTATCAATATCACTTTCAAGGTCCCAGGAATGCAAATGAATTGATGTGGTTTGTGTCAAGTCTACAAGGAGGGCGAGAAAGCATTCAATATTTAGGTTGGTGATGACTTCATTAGTGACTATTTGATTTTTTCAGAAAGTAATAGAAAATTCCAGGTGACGGGTGTGAATCTATCGGCACTGACTGAAAATCCTATTTATTCACTAATGATGTCATGGTAGTGTATTCTTTTTGGTGGCCCTGGTTTTATTGGAATGGAATGCCCGTAAAGATTTGGACTAGGTTTTTCATCTCATTTCCTGGGACCTTTAAGATTTAAATTAAAATATCCAAATTGAAAGTCACCACTGATATAGGTATTGTTATTTTCTGACGAACCTTTTACGTTTGTAGGACTTCATAGGTCCTTTGATTGTTCCCTTAGTTTAAAAATAACTACTCAGACTTTTGAAAGGGCCATGTTCAAGCGGTCTTTAGATCATAAAATATATCTGTTGTGTTGAACATTTAACTTGCGTGTCAAATATGAAGAAGGAGACAAAGATTAAAATTTTGGGAAAAAATCATTTTAATTTTTTGTTTTTTTCAATTTAAAATCCCAAACCAGTGGAAATTATTAAACTATTAAAACCGTCCACGCGATAAATCTTGCGGATATCAACTAACGGGTAATAATCAGCAACACCATCGTAACAACAACTTTACAACAATCATAATGGAGAAACTGTGAGGAGTTCCACTTCTACTATATTCTCTTGCCAACTTTGTACAAATGGCTGCATGAAAAAAAACAAAATTAATTGGTTTTGTGAAATATACATGTAGTTATTCGTTTTCACTGCATGATAAATCAGGTTTTAGTTGATTGCAAAGATGTTTCCACGAACTTACATTACCCATTACAAATTGTAACATATAGGTCATCCTAACCCAATCTTATTTGTTGAGTTCATGACGGGCCACTAGTTAATCGACATGTTTAACCCTAACATAATACATAAATATTTAAAAATCGGGTACAATATAACTCCACTTGTGGAATGTTTTTTTTGCATGTGGCAACAGGTGACCGAGACTGCCGTCCTAGGATGTAGTTTGATTACGAAGAGATATAGTCGATTGACAATTTCCTTCTATGCTGTTGCTTTAGTCCCCATCTGGGGGCTAAGGAAACCAATTGTAAATTTATATAAATTATTACGATCACATAACTGTCTGTTCCCGCACATAAAACTGGCACATTTTCTTAAAAATTATCAATGTCACTTCAATTTCCTTTCCCCAATATCAGAGACAATGGATATACACATAGACTTTAGCAAAATGGAGTTAAAGATATTTTAAGTCACCGGCCCGGTATGCGTTGGAGAAAAACACTTAATTCCCTTTCATTCATCTGGGAGTGTCAGGACCATGTTATATTGTCGCGCAGCTGAAGAGATTTCAGCTGTTACGCCCTCCATTTAGACTGAGTCTTTTCAGGACAAATACTTAACCTCATTCACAAATAACGTAATATTGAGCCTTCTATAGTGCGTGTTCAATTAACTTTGGCAGGTTTTTCATCATTTATTATGCGACAAATGAAAAACATAACAACATCAATAAGAGAAAATGTTGCTGGGTCAAGCTTTTGACCTACCACTTTGGGTGCGAACCAAATCCGTACTTATTGCTTAACTTCATTTCTATTCAATTTACCGCGTTTTTCAGAAGAAAATTTAAGTGTCACGACCTATATTAAATGTACAACTGGTTAGTTATTGTAATAGAGGACGGGTATTTTGTTACTCACCCGAATCGTGGAGGTGGTAACACCTGGCTATAACAATGGCCCTACATCCCGGCCCATTGAAGATCTTTAGCTCATGGTTTGCTTGAAGTCTATACATATCCTATGGTCCTCTTCTGTATTGGAAAAGAAATTGAGGTGAATTTTATATTTTTAAGAAAATTGCCAGTTTTATGTGCGGGAACAATAGTTATGTGATCGTAATAATTTTATTATGCAATTGTACACTTGGTTTTCCCTAAGTAGCCCCCAGATGGGACGTACAGAATTTTTTATACAGTTGTTTATTTTGGTCCACGTCCATGGTCAATAGAGATGGCCGCCAGTTAACGTCATCTGAACGGTTCTTCATTACAAAACACGGTTTGCTGTCAGATTTTTTGTCGCGACGGAACAAGATGAAAATCCCACCATGTTTGCTGGTGCACCAGTTCCAATAAGAAAAATTCTGGTATCAATAATGATCACATTGTCATCTACACTGAAACGTATACGGCAAGCGCGAGACCATGGAAAGACATTTCATCTTGCCACTGCCACTCCAAGCAACGACACGTATCAAAAGGTGTAATGCCTTGTAGCCTCAGGCTAACATAACAGAATTTGCATGGCTGATAAGCATAGGTTTTGATTCCATAGATACGTTGAAACTATTGGTTCCAAGAATAAGGTGGAATTAAATTTCTGTTTGTGAAAAACTAGCAGCAGTATCAAACACAAATGCAAATTGTAGTATAGCGAACATTTGTTGGTTAACGTTTTCGGATGCGTCTGTGGCAAGGCAGATATTGGTACTTCTTTCCTATCATGACTTACAATTGGCTATTATGGCCTTAAGTTGAAAGCAGGCAAGGTATGACTTAAATCGCAAAACCACCTCATTTTGTCACAATAAAATTTTGAATATCACCAAAGGTGTTTATTATACAAATTAATACATTATTTATGTAAAGAAAATAATTATTAGTCTCCAGACGACGACGCACATGATAAAAAAGACACCCTTAAAACATAATGATTCCAACTATGGAGAAGAGATAACGATTTCCCCAATTTTTCGATAACACAGATTGTTGTATATCAGGTTGAGATTGAGAGGTATTCAGAATTGCCACAAGCGTTACACATTTCAACATATCAGTCAGAGCAGTCGAGAAGGTCTCCGAAGATGCAGATAGCCATGTAGCCCTAGGATACCACACACATGCCTGGGGTCACAGCATTGGGTTGGTCGAGTAGACATTAGTGCAGAATGGCTCAGGAATAAGACGATGTGATGATGGTATATACCCTTAAATTACAACGCAGCTCCAATAAGGATAACCTCAGAGAACCGTTAAAGTGCTTACAATGCAGCGATTGGAAACTGTACTCTTGCCTGACAAATGACAATTGTCTTGTCAAACATCGATGACGACCCTTCACTCTTTGTGATCTTCTAGATTCACTATAAATTCAATGTCTGTACACAAAAAGATTTAAATGATACTTTCCTCCGAACATAAAAAAACCCAAACAAATGACTGCAGCAGGTTTCTTATTTTTATGTTATGACGAATATATTGAATCTAACATATTTTACCGAAAGTGCTTATTTCGCAATTGGAAAGTAATTTTATGGTGCTTATCCATGCATTAACCACTTCGTGGATGGTGCATTAGCCCCCCATTGCGGATGCATTTTTGTCTAATTCTATCCTCACAGTAATCGCATTTTTTTGTCCTATTATTTAATCAATGGGATCTCTTTATCATTTCTGTTTTGCATTTGTTTTCGTTTTCATTGTCTGTTCTTATGGTAAAATCCTAGACCATTGTCCAAAACAAGCCATACCTCTGTCATTTGTCTATAAAGAAAGCTTGAAGGGAGTTTATATTCGTATTTAATAGCTTTGTAAACACCTGCTCTATACTCGATACGACGCGCTGATATAGGGAGCTGGGGAAAAATTTTGGGTTATAGTCATTCGGGAAATAGAGAAGAAGCATTTTTAATCTATCCAAGAAGTCCCTTCGGCGCTTAACACTAGAAAGTAACAATTGAAAGGAAAACGGCCAAGTACAAACTTATTTTGGTTCCTGTACTTTTCTGAATTGAACTTTGCAGTTTTAATGCAAATCGATTTATAGTAAGTCACTTCACTGTAAAAACTGTGTTTAGGATAACCGCCCTAAGAGTTATGAAGATATTTTTCACATCTTCTTGTATCCTCGTGGAGCCATATATTAGCTCATATTGAACGCATTTGTTGGCCTACTGACTCTATACGCGGTAATTGTTATACTATAGGGCATATGGTCCCTTCAACACTGTTCCTAAATGTATATTGGAGAATGAATTGCCCGACTGAATTAATGCTAAAAGAATGTTTTAATTATCAACGTTATTACCAAGTTTGTTTGCGTTTTTATGTGTTTAGCCCAAGGTTTCCGTGTGTCCACATATTTTAACCACGTGCTTTCAACCGATTAGAAGTACGTTAACCAGCTAGAGTGGGTATTGACTATTGGATTATAGTCCGTTATTAGTTGTTAGGTAACGTAGAAGTAAATGAGAGGCCCCATATCACCTATATTCATGATTCAAGTAGCGCACCTGTCGTATTCAGGTATTATTTCACAGTTTCACGTGCGTTACCTTTACCAGTGACCCTCTATGTTTAGACCACTACACATCGTATTGACCGTAGAGCACACAGTAAATAAGAACGCACGGACTAGGAGTGCGCAAATTTGAATAGCTGTGCGTCCCTCACAAACAGCTCGCACCCGTAAAAAAGTAAGGTTTCCTTATAAATCATCGCGAATACGAGTATAATCTTCATGGTTTTTTTTCCAAGTATCAAAAACCAAATGGTTAAAATTGTTGCTTCTTTATTTTCACTAGTATACAGGTCGAATAGCCACATTTAATCCTTGCTTTAGGGCCTAACAAACAATTTAGAGCAAATGGACGACATACCCCAAAGCTGTTGAAACAGAATTAATTTCCTCCAGAAATGTATTAGTAGTGGAAAAAAAACATTTGAGAACACCAATATCCAAAGTTTTACCATAATGATAGCAGTGGAATATGTATTTTTAAGAAAGGAACACAAGGTTTTACAAGGGTCAAAACGTGGAGATGGTCGAAACGTCGTCCAAAAGACTCGCAGCATATCATTACCTTTCAAGTATTAAAAATATGTTTGCGCATTCTGCAGGCCATAGTTTAATAGTTATGAGCCAAAATGGTTCAAGTCACACGTTGGTCCAATTTTCAGATTATCGATTTTGTTTAAACATGCTGTCAATTGTTCATCTAACACCTATAGATTATTATCTATCGCTCCTCACAACCCAACTGATGTGCTCAGTTGGTTAAGCGCCGTGCTAGTAAGACACTATCGTGATTTGCTAAATAGCAAATCGAACAAATCATACAAAAAAATCAGATTTTTGCACTGTAATGTAAGAAGTACAGTAGCCTAACATACCCTGCAATGATAAGACCAGAAGCAGACCTAATAAGGACAGAATCAGAGAGATTTTAGTCTCACTGTCCGATCGGACACTTTCTACTACACGTAATTGAATGGAGAACGTATCTTGGAACACTACCGTTTTTCTTCTTTCCGTTTCTGTCAATTCTACAGCTGAAAGAGGTAACTAATGATGATTCCACAGACCTATCCTTCACTTGAAGCTATTCCCTGCAAATTTCCATATTTTTCAAATCACTGATAGTGTTTTAATACGGAGGGGTCGCCGGTTCGAATCCGGCCAAGGGCATATGGGTTGTTTTCAAACACTTGTTGTGCTTTGGCTATCTCCAGGAAAGTTAATAAATACATGTTCATCTAATAGTTTCGATTTAAGAACATATACTGATTTATCATCTTATGAATATTATGCAAAATGTGACTATGATTTTTTTTTATGGGTGGTAAGGGGAACTGAGGTCACTAAAGTCATAGCTCTGAATTCTGGAACGGTCAACTATTTGGCGGATCCATGATTGGAAAAAACGTCAAAATTACCGGGGGGGGGGCTTAAAGGCCAAAATCTTCCACAATGGACTGATTTTGCAGAATTACCGGAGGCGCGCGCCCCTCTCCCTGGATCCTCGCCTGGTCAAACCATGATCTATTATCTGGTGTGACCAAATGAGCAATTTACAAAACGAGTTTTTAACACAATCGGACCATTCTGTAATATTTACCTTCAGAACCTTGACTGTGCCCTATTGTTTTAAAACGATAGATCATCGATAGAGCAACTATACAGTTTAAAAACTTAATTTACCCCACATTGATACATCTTTTCATCAATTCGAACCATTCTAATGTTTATCCCTAGTACAAACTTGCCCCTTATTGCTGCATGTTTCTACAAGGTTGATTTTGGTAAGCTAGTAATATATTTGTGGACAATTTCCACAGAGTAATTTAAAGGGACATAATGGCATGAAATTGGACATAATGAAAAGGACCTTACTGAAATCACTTCCACGATTTTGAAAACAATTTGGATGTTTACATTCTGTAAAACAGTAAAACCAGGAAGAAGTTCGGGGGGGGGCAGTTTGTGGCATTTCTGGAAACAGAAAAGCAAGGTGTTCACATCCTTGACAGTGTATTTTATCTAGCATGTTTTTTTTTGCGACACATTCAAAAGCATTCAACCGGGATTCAGGCATTTGCAACTTAGGCTTGCAGTACGATTGGTCTGGCAATTGAAGAAGATTGATTAGCCGGATTAGCACATATACATAACAATGGTCTGTGGAGCTGATGACAACCTGTTTTTTCAAGCTTGGTAAATGCTGACATTGATGCAGCATCCTTGTTCCACAAACTGCCACCTCCCCCGGACCCCTTTCCTGTTTGACGTATTTACAGAATGTAAACATCCAAATTGGTTTCAAACTTGTGGAGTGATTTCAGTACAGTGTCCTTTTCATTATCAATATGTACAATTCTTTTTTCTTGCCATTATTCCCTTTAACACTAATCTGTTTCCTTTGTCCTTTGATTTGGGGTAAAATAAGAAATCTAAATTGACAACTTTTTAACTTTAAAATCGTTACTGGGCTATACGTGATAAACTCAAAACTTTTAGAACCGCTTGTTAAGTCGCCAATTAAGTTAAGTATTCGCAATTTTGGGTCAAATTGTCGTCATTTGGGTTCGTTGTTATAAACCCATTTTTCTCTCTCAGCATGCTCAGAGTGGAATTTCACGCCATTTACCGGTAAGTGTTCTATGCAAGAACCCGTGGTCTACTCCGTAATACTCCATTACGCGTGATGTACTTTATTCCGTAATGCACGACTTGATATTCCCAAAGTCAATAAGAGGGATTTCGAGAGCGTTTTATGGCAGTGCATTGGGAATCAAAGGTTCCACAGCAGCCGACAACATCCCGCTGGGTTATTGTTATGACTGCCATTGTTCAAATAGAGTCTCTTCAACAGACTTTAGTAGGCATCTGTGAAAATTTGATATCCGGGTTTAATAATAAGGATTTAAAACAAAAGTACGTGATCGGTTAGAAGTTTTTCTGTATAACGGTTTCAGGTGGTATAAAAGGAACAATTTTGACCAAAAAAATCCTACACGGTCTTCGAATTTTTTTTGGGAAATTCGATCTAAATGTCCGTGTTTTCAAATGGCAGTAGTGCGTGAACTGATGCTGGTGTATCCATGCACAAGCGTTATGTTGTTGCTGCTGTGCCGAAGGTTTCGTGGTCAAAGATCACTTAGGAGTTCTTGTGGTCATACTTATAAACATGATAAATCATGCACCTTAACCACTTACTTAACTTAAGAGTTTTAACTACATGGGATATCAAGTGGGCATAATGGGAATGTTTTTGGGGTATTGACCAACTAATCAGTTTAGATAGTGCAAAGGATTTAAAAAACTAACTCGTAAGACTAACAATATTTTCTTGTATAGCATTTTTTAATGCATAAAGTTTCGTTAAAATTCTAAGCAAAACCCTTTATTTCAGTGACATTTTAAAAGGTTACAATTCCTTATTTATTTTTCACATTCAAAATAATGATGAATAAAAATAACAAAGTGAGAGTCAATAAGAAGACGAATGTTGTAGCGTTTAGTAATCTCATGAGATATAGAAATCTATCGAGCGCAAAGGCAGGGGCACCTTTTCTCTCGCACTTTAATTCCCTCCTGACTTTTTCTGAAGCAAATTTTATTATATTCATTATAGAATTTCATGTAAAATAGAGAGATAGTCTTTGACTTAAATGGTTCATTAATCGACTCATTTTTTAAACTACTTGCATTCCTTAGTCCTTGAGTAATGTTTTTTGAAAGCCATAGCTTATACCATATGAAAGATTTGAAAATATTATGTCACATATTTATTAATTTTTGTTTAAAATATGTTTAGCAAAACATATTCCATTCTCACCCCTTCTGTTCATCTCTGTCGGTCCTCTGTGTTCTGTCTCACTTTACTTATCGCTTATACCCTATACGGACCTTTTGAAAACCTGTTGCTCGATGCACAAATCCACCCACGTGAATACCAAGCACGGACGGAGGCCATTTATTGGGAAAATGTATGGATCGGCAACAAAAGGCACTCACACCCAAGTCCGTACCACTTGAAGCGATTATCTTTGTTCTCATCTGTATACATAATTGCAGCTCACAACAACCAATGAATGAATAAATCCTGATTCGCTGTATCCCTTCAACTCCGTATGCGATGTCCTGTAATCAGTATACCGATGCTCGACCACGACAACACATCACATGATTTGTGTATCGTTGTACTTTTTTGCTGATTATCATACTAACCTAATTAATTATTTAATTAATTCGTGAACTTGAATAACAACTTACTACTCCAGTTGTTTTAACCCTGACCTATATCCTTCATCCACCTACATTGGTTGTTAACAAGGTGCACGACATAATGATCTCAGCGAAACACACACCAAAGGCCGTTTTGTCCCCTGAAAGCCACACAACGGCGCAACTGATGAGTCTCACAACCACCTGTAGAGACGAAACCGGCTTGTTCCCCCCTAGCCCCTTGGGAGAGATCAATATTTCCTTAATGGAATTGTTTCACTATATCTAACCAAATTATATGCCTACACGATCTTTTCACCAACGAACACACAGCTCTAGATCAAACGTGTTTTGGAAGTGCCTTTTTTGTCATTATGACGCAGTGCCTGGCGGTCCCTTTTTTTCCTTTACTTAGGTCCATAACTGTAGTTTTCCTTCCTCCTCAACATATTCACTATGTTGGCATAAAGTTTAAAATAAGCCTTGGGCCGCCCTGAAATTTTTACCTTTAAAGCGACCATAATGGCATAAAAAATATTCAGACATAATGAAAAGGACCCTTAGGAAATCACTCCACAAGGTTTAAAACAATGTGGATGTTTACATTATGTAAAACAGTAAAAACAGGAAGAGTTCCAGAGGGGAAGGTGCAGTTCGTGGGGCATTTCTGAACAGAAAACCGAGTTGTTTGACATCCCGACAGAATTTACGTGTATCTAGCATGTTTTGTGACACAATTCCAAGCATTCAGACCAGATCAGGCATTGAATTTTAGGCTTGTAGTAAGATATTGATCTGCAAGTGAAAGATGGATTCGCCTGGATTAGCACATATACAAGAGCAATGGTCTGTGAGCTTATTACAGCATGCTTTTCAAGTTTTGTAATGCTGGAAGTAATGTCAGCATCCTTTTTCCAGAAATTGCCACGAACTGCCACTCACCTCTGGAAGTTCCTGTTTTACCGTGTTTTTACAGAATGTAAACATCCAAATATTGTCAAACTGTGGAAGGATTTCTAGTAAGGGTCTTTCGATTATTTGTCTGAATAATTTGTGTATGCCCATATGTCGCTTTTCAGAGTTTGCATGAGCGCATCCACGATATCCGTGATGCTATTGAAAAAATCAAAGGCGCCTGGATTATTGAGCAAGTCTCAAAAATTCCGTTGGAAGAAATTTACAACGGTGCATCATAAACTAAATATTAGTGAAAGGAAGTTGGTTGCCGTTAGCATCAGGTTTTAATTTTCCCTTGGGACACATAAAGATAAGGGTGGGAGTAATAGTCCCCCAATATGAACATTTGTTTTTGAACAAAATAGATCTGCGGATCTCGGTCAACTTTGACAGGGAGAGATAGGTAAAGATAAAGTTTCGCATAAGAAGTCACTTAATCTTTCAGAACTCAGGCATACTCTTATCAATTTGAGAGTATAAGATAATATTGTCACATTCGCTTGTCATTGGAAGATATCACACGTGCCTAGCTAAGAGTTCTCGCAATTATAATAGTAGTAGTAATAATAACAATCGACTAAAATATGTTGGTGTAGTATTGACTAAATTGGTTGATGATTACCTATTTTGATTAAAGTGTGTAACTCGAAAACGATCACGGCAGATGGTCTGTCACAGAAAGCGGATATTCAAAACGACCATTTTGAACCAAAGTTAATTTGCAATTCCTTTTGGATTTTAAATTTCACAATAAGGTACATAACCAACTGCCTAAATAAGGCTGTCCATATATCGCACATTTAAAGAAAGTTGACGACATCATGCTTAATAAACTGTTTTAAGTAATGTTGAGAACTTTATTCGGAGTAAATCCGTTTTTGCAACGAAAGTTGTAATGACTACAAGATGATCAGTCATTTGTTTCCTAGTCCACTCCCATACTTAAAATGGCCTTAATTTTTTTGGGTTATGTACAGCAAAAAAGTAAAACTGATAATTCTTGCATATAATGAAGCTAAAATGTTAATCTAAGTGATTAGTGTTACTACTTATACTGTCAGAATTTGAAACAAATTGAAAAATAATTGGTCATGTGACTGGTTGCCATGGTAACCGGCGGTCATAATGGAACCTATATTTTGCTAGCTTGGATAACGCAAAACATTTTTAACTCTCAAAAACTATTGATGCTATCAAGATGAAACAAATGGGAAATTGTTAGTAGGTTCAACATCTTGTGAATGAACTAAATTATGGTCATACTCAACTGGTAAGGGGGTAACCCACAGGTTTTTCTACATATTTTGCCGAAAATTGACAAAAATAATTGCACTTTCAATTTTTGTTTGAAAAAATGGCTTCCTGTCAGTATAATCCATCCATTTTAGTTCAATCACAAAAACAACATTAGAGCAACATCTGGTCCAAATTTGAAGTCTGTATCCCTTATACCTTTGAGAAAGCATGTTTTGGGTGCGAGAACTTTGCAAAAATCAAAATGTTCAAAAACGCAGGTCAAAGTTCCGATAGTTCTTAAGTTTGCTCAATTAATGTTAAATAATTGATTAATTATTGCAAATTATTTTAATTTTGAAGATAGACTTTAGAATAAACATTAAAATAAATATTTATGAAACGTTTTGATAATTTTTTACTTAAAATACAAGCGTTTGTGTCAGATATTTGCCAAAGATGTGTTCAGAATTACTCGACAAAACAATAAAATACATAAGAATTAAAAATAAAGAAAAACAAAAGAATTGTTTTGCGTTTTCGCTCATGTCGTTTGACTAAAACTGTCATAACTACGGAACCGAATATCCGATTTGAGTCAAACTTGAAGCAAACGAAAGCTTATATTTCAAGCTAAAACTGTAAATGATAAACACAATTTGCCAAAACTTTAACCCTGTATAACCCAAAAAACCCTTACATCAATGATATCGTACTACATAGTAGTGTATTTGGTGAGAAACAGGTTTGAAAGTGATCCCAATTTATTATGATAGAGTATCACAAGAGCAAAGCAGTTACTATGGTAACACCAACTTACACCCAAATTTCTAGTCCCTGGGAAAAAACAGTACGTGATGGTAATTGTCCACTCTATCTCTGTAAAGACTGTGTGATATTGTGTGAGATGTATGCATTTTATTATGTGTGTATGAGTAATATTACTTCCCGTTATGCAAAACACATTTTGTAACATAAATATCGCTGTCTTTTTGACGACACGTATTCGATGTTTTGTTTGTTATTTTCTGGTTTAGTTTTATCATCACAAAAGGTTGATTTAGAGTGGAGAGGCTTTGATGTAGTGTTAGGCTTTTCTATACATGTATTTATACTACCTAAAATTCGAGCTAAATAATACATCTATGCAAAAGCTTCAGAAGCCGTTAGCTTTAAAAGCTCTCCCTCGATCAAGTATGTCGTGATTTACGTATATTCACTGCACTATTATGTGTTTTGTAAGGCTGCAAACGAACTTACGACTCATTGGCTAATAACACCACCAACCGGATAGTGTGAAATTAGTAATAATCCCCAAAGTATTCGTTTTCTCTCAAATATTTGTCGGTTAAATTGCAGAGATGAAAGAGACGTGAAAAGTATTCACACAGAACAGAGATAAAGCCATCTTCTCTAGGGTAGGGTGGCTTTTAGATTTGATGTTTAGCGTGTCCATTACAAAAAGGCCATAGAATCCTAAGCGAAAGACCCAAGGAGATTTCAAGTCTACTGATTGTCGATCAAGGGGGTATAAGCTGAGACTTGTTTTTAAACAGAAAAGAAAGTCTACACTACTCAAGAGCTTTCACTTGATTTAAGAAGGACTATTTTAAATATGTTCGCCATGTAAATAGTGAAACTCTTCTAAAGGCAAGGACATCGGCAAGAACAACGTGCAAAGAAAACCCACAGGGTAGATCTTAAAACTGCTTTTACAAGTTTAAGCACATCTTTAAATTGTAACAATGGAAGAAGATAAAATTGAAAGGTACTATTAAATTAGTGGAATGCCGAGGGAGACACTCGCTACAGCGAATCACTATCTTGAGGATAATTGATGGGAGTTTAAATCTTGATACCTGAAAGCGATTTCATTTCTGACAAGTATTATGTTTTGCGAACTTCATCTAGGACTTTAGAAATCATATAAAGTTGTTTGAATAAGTGTTTCAATTCCTGAAAACGTAAACATGAGTTTTCTCAATATGTTTAAGCACCTAATCAAAGTTTAAAATGACAAGAAAGAAAAGGGAAGCTGTTACACCGATATTGTCTGAAGAAATGCATATAAGTTTCTAGTCGAATGCCTAAAAGATCGTTGCACAGAAATGGTTAAGAATCCCTAAATGCCTACGAACGCTAGACAATTACAAGAAGTGAACGACCGTTAGAAGTATAACCTTATTTGTACAATTTGTAACAATTTTATATATCGGTGCACTATTGCCCACCGGATGCGCCTACAGTTAGCATTTTTGTGTCTATTTACACGATCATTAGACATTTACCGTTACGAAATGCTCAGTACGTGTTACATCATTTTTTTCCTATAAAATCAACGTTATTCACGTTAAGTCGGGTCATACGTGCAGAAGGATACTTTAACAGATTATGTTTTTTTAGTTGTTTCGTAGTGTAAGGATGTCAACTGGGGAATCGCGCTATTTTCACAATCAAAGAAGAAACGATAGTTTTAAAAATCAGATTAGTATGTAATGGATTCAGTATGAAATATATCAAAGGACTGCAAAGATATAGTGATTTCCAGAATCAAATACAATATTTAAGTTTGGAATGTTTCTCCTCAATGAGTGACATATGTTGTTTTTATCATGGATCTATCTAGGATGGTTCAAAATGTTTTAAAACTGGCATGCTATTACTAAATGTTTTAAACATGGTTACAATTTTTTTCTACATGATTTTTACTTTAAAATAAATCACACGTACAAATCTATATATTCGCCTTGATATTCGATTCTTGTGAGAACTTTTGAAAACATACTTTGTACAATATACCAATTACGTCCACGTGTTTGTAGGCTGCAGTTTGTGTGCGTTTGTGCACATTGACATGGGCGAGAGCTCGTGGGACGAAGTTGTGGTGGTTTGTTTGTTGTGTGTGTGTGTGATGTGTGTGTGCGCACGCGTGTGTGCTCATGGGTGCATGTGTGGTTGTTGGTACACACACATGTTATTTTATGGGTGACTTGTAAGCACAGTGTGACTGTTACGAATGGCGTGATCCCAGGTACTGCATCAGACTTCATGCGAATAAACGGCTTTACTCGTGCCCTGGGACTCGTGCGAATGTAAAAACATATCATCTCGTTTTAAAAGGAACCGATTGACACAGAGTTTTTTGCCCATCACAAACATGCCTTTGAAAACTTTGAATTGCCAGCATCACTTCACTTACAATATAAATATTGTATATGGCGGAAGCTCATTGAACCGTTAGAAGGAGAGTTAAATACTTGCGGTCTGAAAACGTTGCATTCTTCAGATTATACATAATGCAGGAAAGCGAGGCGAGCCCTGGTAAATAAGGCTGTGGTACTGTGTGGTATAGTAGTGACTTTAATCAGTCGTTTGAATCGGAATTGTGATCCAAAATATTAAGAATAAAATAATTTAAAACTTACCGATTACAGACAATCACTCAAATTGCCCAGGGAAGTTTGGGTCTTGAATCATACCTGGTATGTCTCCCCGGTAACGCGGGCATAGGAGCAATACTTTACGCACACTGTTACACTGCTTAAAAGGGTGCGTATGATGTGGGACCAAGATACAGAGGTGAAAAAAAAAAAAATGCAACATTCTGAAAAAAAAAAAAATAAAATTAATAGATTTGTCGTAGAACTTCGCCAAAACTTGACTCTGTGAAGGGCCACATTATTCTCTATAAATTGACGTTAACCCAATCCCCATTGGGTCTAGATCCAGAGATACATTCAATTAAAGTGAAAAGGTCTAAATTTTCGTGGGGCAACTTTCACCTGGAATGGTTACCCACGACTGAACTGGCCCCGATCTGATGTGGAGGACCCTGTCCAGCTCCATTGATCCACCTTCACGAGAGAAGACAGCGAACGCTATCAGAGCCATGAAACAAATAAGGCAGTAGGTCTTGATTGTGCAATTAACTGCTGAGGGACTGCAGGCAGGAGGAGGAAGGGATGATGTAGGGGGGGAAGGAAAATGATAGATGCTATCCACAATTTTGCATTGCAGGTATTATACAACATCCTCATCACTACCAACAGTGGACCACATATGTCATCGTACCCCTGCCCAAAGGGAATCTCTCCCCATGACGAAACTATCGGCGGGCTTACACTGATAAACGCTGCTAAAGTTTACAAAATAAATTCTTTGTTATAAACAGAATTCGCCCATTTGTTGATCCAATATTACGAGCAGCAACCAGGCGGATTTCGTCCAGGCCGTAGTTGTGTGAAGCAGAACACACATCCTTCGACTAGTATGGAGGGATTCAAAGACCACCAACTCCTCTTAATGTCAACTTCCATCGACTTCAAGAAAGCATTTCATTCCATCAATAGGACTTCATATTCTTCCTATTACGTCATATGGCATTCCTTAAGCAGTGGTCAATGCCATCAAAGCTCTGTACAGCAACTATCGTAAGATGCATTGATGGTGAAACGGAATATTCAAGGCTTTTGTGAAAACCCAGGAGAAGGGTAACACAACCACGTCGATCTAGGAGTACCCGGCCCAAAAACTATATAACTTAACTCAAGTTGAGCGGACAGCTTCAGCAGCAAAGAATGAGTCTCATAATCAGTGTACCCAAGACAGAGTACACGACACTAAATTGCGATTCTTCATCCTGCACTCCAAGTCTACGCACAGTCCAATCAAATCATTGTTGTGACCGATTTGAGATATCTTGGGTCTATGTAGGCCCGTAACGCGGGGGGGGGGGGGGTGGGGGGGGGTCCACAAAAAGGGAAAAAAAGGTTCACTTTTTGATGATTTTTTGATAAAAAGGTTCAAAAATTGAGAGACAATATGGCAAAAAAGTCACATTTTGGCGGTTGACTGAAGGTGTGATGATGAAATGTTTCAAAAAGTCCAAAAAAAACGGACAAATTTTATCGGGATGGTTAGGTCAACTTTACCAAAGAGGTTCCCACTTTTTCGGAGAAAAAAGGTACACTTTTTCGAAGGTCCCGCCCTCCCAAATAAATCAGCTACGCCCTGGGTCTATGGTTGCAATCTAGTACAAGTGATCCTCCCTTTGGCCAGGATCAGGGATGGGCTACAAAAGTATTATTTTTTTTTTAAATTATGAAAAAAAGCCCTGTAAATTGTGTTGAAACTGTAAAAATGTCTAATATAAGTGGAAAGAGAAACTTCTTTAAACACAATGGATACGAACTATTGTGATCATAAGATTTTCATGTAAGTGTTTGAACTGGACTTCTGATCAACTTTAATGTCTTTTGTTAACTCAAGGTGCAATAATCATGTACAAAACTTGAGTTCAATTCCAATGCAAGTCTTGTTCTTCTTCTTATCGGTCCAAACACTTGTTGGTCTCAAATATGATCCAGCCAGAGAAAAAAACGGGACACAACGTCTGCCTTGCTTCACTGAATTCCGCAAGGTCTGTTTGTGCATTGTTTGCTCCAGCCCAGTACTAGTGGGCAGCCAAGAGATGTTCATTGTCTGTGTTGATGTTCCACAACCACAGGTGGTGAGTGTCTGATCTGCGTCCAGGGAGCCCCACCCCTCTGCAAGGAAACCGTTAGATCGGGTCAAGTCTGTTTATCTGCATTTGATATCAGAAGCGCCAACCACCATGATGCTTTGAAACACACGATCGTTCAGTGTTGAAATTTACGAACACTTATCATTCAGTGTGTTTTAAACACAGTTTTGTTCTAGTGCTATATTGTCTTCTAATATTATACAGGGTGAGTCACACCCAAAAACTTGACCCCCTGATTTTGCCGCCATTTTGAATTTTCAAGTAAACATATAATCTAAGATATGTGATATCATCTGAAAGCTTATTTCTTATCTTTAATTTGCCTGCAAAGATCATTACACATCGTTAGGTATAGGACGAGTTAAGTCGTTGAATCCAGCAATTCGGTTTTCTGCAATGTCCACGGAATCACATGTGACCTCAGTCGGGCGGCCGGGCATTCAAATGGGAAAATCCGCTGGATAGGGTGAAAAACGGACTACTTGATTAAAAGACTGTAGCCGCCTATACTTAACGATTTAAATTATCTTTGCAGCAAATTAAAGATAATGAATAGGCTTTCCGATGATATCACATACGTTATATATTTATTATTTAAAACTCAAAATGGCGGACACAATCCGGGTCAAGTTTTTTTGACTTCACCCTGTACCTACATTTTACATAACTGGGCCCGTTTGTGTTAGGGTTATTGAATCGGACCAACCTGATTCAGAGGGCTTCACAAACTTGGTCATAATTTTGAACCAAAAATGAAACTTACACAAAAATAAATCCTTTCAAGATGATATTATTGGACAATAGAATCCTACCAAAATAACACAATGTTGTTATTATTATCTCAGAAAAAAACGCTTTAAATCCTGTTTTAATGTGAACACGTGTATAACCACCAAAGTTAGGCTGTTCAACACAACATGTGTCAGTTTCTTCTAATATTCGAGTCTTGTTCGGTCCTGGGTCATCCACAAATGGAAAGCAAATGAAGCACTCGCCACCTCTTTCTAGCGCATAATGCTCAACATCAAATGAACCGACACGTTACCCAAAGTCACCATTTACACCATGACCAACACGAAGCCTTTATGAGGTGTACGAACTTGACATCTTAAAGATCTTTGACAACTAAAGTTTCCTTGGGCATATACGCCGCAAGCCGGATGACGATCCAGCTAAACTTTACGCTCTCTACACACACCATAAAATTGAAGAATCTTGTGTCCTCCTGCTCCGCACCGAATCGATGATGATGTATGATTGCGTTCGTTCAATTAATCTGATCATATCATCATTTTTCCGAAAAGGAAGCAAGATAACCAAAAATCATGAATAAAATGTTTTGGCAGACTGTGACCTAACATCTTTGTGCAGAACAAAACTTAACTTCATACTGCCGCGTAACCCCATTTTCTATTCAATTTACCACCGCGTTGTTAGCATAGTCCGCTAGACCCCTTCTTTGTAATCTTCTAAAAACCCGGTGTTAAATTGAATAGAATGAGGTCCAGCAATAAATTATGGATCTTGGTCACAGCTTACCATCACCAATATCTCCAGGCAGTTTTGTTCACTAGTTTTCTTTTTCAACTATATGATGAAATATACATTAAAATTAATGAACTCACAGAAGAATCTCAAAGTTTATTTTAATCGCAAACAAGGCCAGCTCAATCTAAACTGGGCGATTATAACACCTGAAATCTTTTCTACTACATGGACAGTAACAATGGCTCTACAGTTCTAAATAAACAAAGAGAAAGTGCTTTGTCTGCTGCTGCATACATTTTTTTCCTTTGATTCCATGGCCAAATCCGATCTATTTTTTTTTATCTATGGGAAAATAAAATTAAAAGCTGACTTTTTATTTGTTTGTATAAATTAAAAATAGTCAATTAGAACTAAAGATAATTACTTAAAATGCTTAAAAGATTGACATGAGTCGGATTTTTTCGTTTTGATTATATGTGTAGTATAGCAGTACCTCAGGATACTGTGTGCAACAAAAATTCCGGATACGGAATTTTATTATCAAGTGGTGATTTCTTCTAATGAAGGACATCGACTAGTAAGAAGACAAACATTATGTAGTATGCAAAAACACGATTGTTAGAAAATTGAGTGCGCCTCGGGGAATCTCTGAGTCAGCCTTTAAAATGAACTCAACTGAACATTTCCAACATAGCATACGCATCACATTACGCAATGCACACACACAACGGATCAAATGACACCAAACAACACCCACACAGACATACACACACATACCCACCACACCAATACAACACCCGGTACAACACCCACACAGAGACACACACACATACCCACCACACCAATACAACACAAAATTGTAAGTAGCGATGACATTTTAAAAAAGGTATACATAATATTTATCTCATTATTTTTTGGCTTACAACCATCATATCCGATTATATGAAAATTAAACTAGGAACGCAATTATATAACTACCAAGTAAACGTATACTCTCAGGTCAAATTTTCAGCATTCGCTGCAAAGATAAAGATCAATATTTGTAAATATAACTGCAGTAATAATTTAATATAAAGGATAAGATTACGATGATTTAGGGCAGAAAAATGCTTGATCAAAATCAGTTTAATTACTATTCTTGTCTATCATTTTATGTATTTAAAGGCACTCTGCGTGATCCACCAGAAAGCGTCAACATATTTGGCATTTGCAGGAGTAGCTTACAATTGAAGGATAAATCGGAAGAATTCTCAGGTATTTTTTGTTTCAAATGAAAATTTGACAAAAAGACCAAGCAGCAGAGTTGGAAATGTTGATCAATAAGGTGCGCGTTGTAGTATTTAAAGTGTCCCGTACGGACAGTAATGACTCAAATATCCGATTTCATTTTTATTAGTTGCTTTTGGTCTTATCACTCGTAGGATGTGTAGGATACAGAATACTTGTTACAAAGATGCGAAATCTGATATTGGATGATATTTTTCGGTCATCTGATTTAGCAATCATTGGCAATGCCTTTAATCAATCAGTCAATCAATTTTATTTGCATTGCCATTTTAAGAGTTCTCCATTTCTTTATATTCAATTATGTTGTGGTAGTAACTCGAGTATTAATAAGATGACATGATATTCTCGAAAACCTTAGGGACGGATCAATATTAGCGATAAGAAAAGGAGAGAAATACAAATTTATTCCAAGATGAAGGTTACCGCCACCCGAGAAACCTTACAAAAACATTTTAGCTCCCTGGCTAAACATTGTGGTAATTTGCTAAAAGTCAGGAAGTTTTGCCAGTTTTTGTCAGCTACCAATCTCTAAATTTGGTTCAAAATTCAGCTCCAAGCATCCATAAAGTTGTTTTAAAAAAATCAGCTCCAAAGACAGTACTTTCCTCACCTCAAGCCCAGAATTTCGGCACTTTGAGCCGTACATTCTATACCCAAGTTGAGTGCTCCCCCTCCGCGTAACGCTACAATGGGCGATGCTCGTGGACAAGTTGTGGTGGTTTGTGTCTGTGTGTGTGTGTATGTGTGTGTGCGCAACGCGTGGCTCATGGGTGCATGTTGGTTGTTGGGTACAAACACCCCTGTTTCTTTTTTTATGGGTTGGTAGGGGATAGGGGGGGCCGTAAAGCGCGGGAGGTACACTTTTAAGCAGGTGTGACCTGCAACGATTGCGTGTTTCCCAGGTGATACTGCAGCAGACGTCATGTCGAATAAACGGCTTACTCGTGCCGCTGGGACTCGTGCGCATGTAAAACATATCATCTCTTTTAAACGGAACCGATTGGGCACAGTTTTGCCACCACAGACATGCCTTTTGAAACTTGAATTGCAGATCACTTCACTTACAATATCAATATTGAGCTAGGCTAGCTCATTGAACGTTTAGAAGGAGAGTTACAATCACTTGAGGGCCTGGAAAACTTCATTCTTCAGCATTATACAATACATGCGGAAAGCAGCCTGGTATAGGCTGGTACTGTTGGGTAGTGACTTTAAATCAGTCGTTGGATATCTGAATGTGATCCAAATATTAGAATAAAATAATTTAACTTACCGATTACAGACAATCAATCAAATTGCCGCAGGAGATGGTCTTGAATCATACCTGTTATGTCCATCCCCGGGTACCACGCGGCATAGGGAGCATACTTACGCACACTACACTGCTTAAAAGGGTGCGTAAAATACTGTGACAAGATACAGAGTGTGTAAAAACAAAATGCAACACTTCGAAAAAAATAAATTAAATATATTTGTTCTTGAATCTTCGAACTCGCAAAACTTGCACTCCTTTGAAGCCAAATTATTCTTCTATAAATTGCCGTTCACCCCATCTCATTTGGGTTCCTTTCCTAATCCAGAGATACATTCAATTAAAGTGAAAGGTCTAATAAATTGTCGTTGTGGCCACTTTCATTCACCTGGATAGGTTTACCCACCGACTGACTACCACCAGCTGCTGTGGAGGAGAGGACCTGCCCATCCCACTGCTATCCACCTTCACGAGAAGCAGAACAGCGAACGCTATCAAGCCAATGAAAACAAATGACGCAGCAGGTCTTGATTGTGGAAAAACTGCTGAGGCACTGCAGGCAGGATGAGAACAGATGATAGATGTTTTCCACAAACTTTTTGCATTGAGGTAATATACAGAACATCATCATCACTACCACCCCCACAGTGGACCACATATGTCATCGTACCCCTGCCCAATAAAGGGATCTCTCCCTCATGACGAACTATCAGGGGATAACACGATATAAGCTCTAAAAGTTTACAACAAATCTGTTAAATAGTTCGACCATTTGTTTGATCAAATACTTACGAGCAACCAGGCGGATTTCCGTCCAGGGCGCCGTAGTTGTGTGCAGCGAAAAACACACATCCTTCGACATATGGAGGGGATTCAAAGACCAGCCAACGTCCTCTAATGTCACTTCCACGATTCAAAAAGCCTTTTCATCCATCAATAGGACCGGTCATATTCCCATATTACGCCATTGGGCATTCCTTAAGCGTGGTCAATGCCATCAAAGCCATGTACACGCACCCTCTCGATGCATTGACGGTGAACGGAAATATTTCAAGCCTTTTGATGCAACCCCAGGAGAATGTACACAACCCCCGTCGATCTGAGGTACCCACCCGACCCAGGCCTAACTATATCCTTACTCAGTTGATCAGGACTGGCTTCAGCATCAAAAGACATTGGTCTCATACAGTGTACCAAGACAGAGTACACGACACTAAATTGCGATCCTCATCCTGCACTCCAAGTCTATGACAGTCCAATCAATCATGTGACGGTTTTGAGTATCTTGGGTCTATGTAGGCCCGTACGCAGGGGGGTGCGGGGGGTGTCCCCCCCATTCCATTCCACAAAAGGTAAAAAGGTCCCCTTTTTAATGATTTTTTTGATAAAAAGGTTCAAAAATTGAGAGAATATGGACAAACAACAAGTCCACGATTTTGGCGGTGAATGGTTCAAAAAGTCCAAAAAGGACAATTTTAATCGGGGTGGTTTAGGTCCACTTTTAACCAAAGATGTCCAACTTTTCGAAAAAAGGTCCACTTTTTCGAAGTCCCACCTCCCTATATAAATCCCGCCACGCCCTGGGTCCTATGGTTGCCTAAATACAAGTGATCCGCACTTTGGCAGATTGGTCTTACATACTATTATTTTATTATGACAAAAGCCCTGTAATTGTGTGAACTGTAAATTGTCCTTAATATTACGTGGAAAGACTTTAAACAACATGTATACGAACTCTGTGATCAATAGATTTGCCAGTTAAGTTTTTTTTAACTGTACTTCTGATCAACTTTAATGTCTTTAACTCAAGGTGCAATAGCATGTCAAAACTTGATTCAATTCCAATTCAAGTCTTATTCTTCTCCTATCGTGTCCAAACACTGTGGTTCTCAATATGATCCACCAGAAGACGGGCACAACGGTCTCTGCCTGCTAACTGAATTCCTCAAGGTCCTTGTCTATGCTTTGTTGCTCCAGCAGTGGGGCAGACCAAGATATGTCCCATTGTCTGTGGTGCTGTTCCACACCACAGGTAGGTCCCTGATCTGCTTCCAGGTAGCCCACCTCTGCAAAGAAACCTAGTATATCGGTCCAAGTCTTGTTTATCTGATATATCAAAGCGACCACCATGATGCGTTGAAAACAACGCTCGTTTCAGTTTTTAAAATTTTAAGTAACACTTAGCATCAGTTGTTTTAACACAGTTTTGTTCTAGTTTAAATTGTCTTCAATATATACAACCAACATTTTACATACTGCCGTTGTGTTAAGGTTATTGAATTGGACCAACCTGATTCAGAAGGCTTCACACACTGTGCATACTTTGAACAAAAATGAAACTTACAAACACAAATAAAAATCCTTTCAAAGATGATAAATGGACAATAAAATCCTTATCAAAATACACAATAGTTGTCTTATTATTATCCTCATAAAAAAAAAACGCTGTAAATCCTGTTTTAATTTGATACACGCTGTATAAAACCACCAAAGTGAGGCTGTTCAACACACCATGCATGTCACGGTTCTTCTTATGAGTCTATGTTCGCGTCCTGGTCATCACAAAGGAAGCAAATGAAATGCACTCGCCACCTCTTGCTAGCGCATAATGCTCCAAACATCAACTGAACCGACCACGTACCCAAAGTCACCATTTCACCATGACCAACACGAAGCCTTTTATGAGTTGTAAGAACTCGCAGCTTTTAAAATATCTTTATGACAATTAAAAGTTGCTTGGGCATATAACTACCCTTCTGTACTACTCGCATGCCGGATGACGTCCACAAACTTTACGCCTCTTTTACACACCACCATATTAAAAAGACACCAGGTCGCAGCACGTACGTCCTTTCATCGTTGTGCATTACCTGTTTGGGTGAAGGGGAAAATATAATTGCAAACCAGACCAAATTACACCCTTAGCATAGGCCCGCAGCAATTGGAAGGAAGAAGCTTGTAGTAGTCGCTGCTCCGCAGCCGAAACGATGATGATGATTGACGACGTGCGTTCATTAACTTGACCATTAATCATTTTTCCGGAAAAAGGAAGCAAAGAGAAACAAAAAAAATCATGAAATAAAATTGTTTGGCAGACTGTGCACCTAACATCTTTGTGCAGACAAAAAAAACTTAACTTCACCAAAGTAACTTGCGCGTAACCCGTTTCTATTCAATTACCGCATGTTAGCATAGGTCGCTAGACCCCTCTTTTGTATTCTTCTACAAACACCGGTATGAGTAAATGAATAGAAAAAGGTCCCGCAAGAAGTTATGGATCTTGGTTCACAGCTTACCAAGCAACATATTACCACATGAGTTTGGTTCACATTATTTTCTTTTGCCAATGAAATATACAGTCAAAATGAATGGAACTAACCAGAAGAATCTCAAAGTGATTTTAATCGTATACGGAGGCCAGCTCAATCTAAATGGGCGATTTATAACACCTGAAATCTTTTTCTACACCATGGGAAGTAACAATGGCTCTACAGTTCTAAAAATAAACAAAAGAGAAAGTGCTTGTCTCTGCTGCTGCATACATTTTTTCCTTTTGATTCCAGGCCAAATCCGATTATTTTTTTTTTATCTAGGTTGAACATAAAATAAAGCTGACTTTGATTTGTTTGTATAAATTCAAAATAGTCAATTAGAAAATAAAGATAATACTAAATGCTAAAGATTGAATGCGTAGGATTTTTCGTTTGATTTATATGTGTCAGTATAGTAGTACCCAGGATACTGTGTGCAACAAAAATTACGGTACGGAATTTTATTATCAAGTGGTGGTTCTTCTATGAAGGACCATTCGACTAGTAAGAAGACAAAAAATTATGTGTATGCAAAAACACGATTGTTAGAAAATTGAGTTGCGCCTCGTATAGACCACAGAGGTCCGATTAATTTGTATTTGGAAAAGCACATTGGGAAGTAAAAATTCTTCCACCATAATTTTTAAAAACATATAAATTAAAATTTGTCTGGGGGTATGTCAATTGCAAAAATTGCACATTACGAGAAAAAGATAAAACATTGCTATAATACTGTCGGCTAAGCCATTCACTTTTCCAGTGTTCGATTGGTTGAAGATGAGCGTTTTTCAGCCATCAGACAATCACATACGTTGTAATGAAATCGATCTGGATACACGGCAATCAGCTGACAAGAAAATGGCGACGGAATTGCCAGCGATCCTCGCGAGGGAGGGCACTGAAAACTTTTGCGTTGTTAAGGTGTATCTCACTGCTAGAACACCTTTGAAATCTTTCAGGTACGACTCGGGTGCTCATTTTAAAATGTGCCTCAAAGATGGAAGTTTAGATGGTTTTGAGGGCAAGGTTGCATGGATCCGAGGTTTGTAAACCTGGCATAATTCTCGACTCTGTTGACTTGCACAATACTCAGTAAAATGATCACGAGCACATGAACTGTACCATGAATTACCGATACGGCAATTGCCAAAAATTCCATGCGAGGCTACACCAAAGTTCGTAACAAAAAACGATGATAGAGGCGGGAAGAGAAGAGGACAGGAAAAAGAGGGATGGGGTCAAGGATGATCCAACAAAAGGGAAGTATACTTCCTTAGCTCTAATGGTATCACACAGCGGCATGGACCGATCAGACTCGGTCCAGGTAACCAAGGTGATTATGTTATATGTCAATCAACGGAAAAACAAAAAACAAACAAACTTACTGGGACATCAGAAACAATTTTAAATGGGGTATGAACCTATGCTCCGAAAAGTTTTCAGACTTTTCCTGTAGTCTATTGGAAATTGTTCGAACTGCATGGGCCAAAAAGTAGTACAACAATGGAGGATTGATGTAAATTAGTTCTCGGCGGTTTTGATGCAGATGAAGTTGAAGAATTTAGTATTGTGCCAAAGTTAAAGTTAAATCCTTCCACACCGGCGTAGGTAGGCGTGCTTAGTAAAAGGAAACTTTCTACCGGGGAATGAACTTTTTTTGTTGGGCGTATAGCATCACGGTTAGATAGAAGCACTTCCGTATACAATTAACCTGTAGCAGTGTAAATGGATAGTCAGAGGAAAACAAGGTTTCGCAAATATTCGGAGCATTATAGTAGATTCAAACCCATGTGTCACCAGAGGAAAAGGTTGGACAGCGTACGATTAGTTGGGACGAGGAGGCAGGAAAAAAAGAAAACTATGTGGCTCATTCAAACGGTTTCATGAACGAAACTAGATAATTGGCCTTGATGTTGGGCATCATTTTTACATAAAGAGGGCAAAGACTTGTGTCCTTCGTATCCAAAAACACGGCGGGTGCTCCAAAAGTCAGTAACATTCAACTCACGTGTTACAATGAATGCATTGAATACCACTTGAAGCAAATACGATTAACAGAATTGTTTGAGAGTTAATAAACGTAGCTTTAAATGAGGGCCTAACGTTGACTTGAATGTTGTCAATTAAAAGCACAGAATGAAGACACTATCCGACTCACGTATCAATAAGATTCTAGAGTGGAATTTGAATTTCCAAGCCTGCAATGTCCCTCATTCAATTGCCATAACTCGGAAAAGTACTCGAGGTGACACGATGGGGTGAATCTACTATAATAAAAATTGTTTCATATTATCCTCGCTCGTTTAAAAAACAAGGCACACACCTACCTGAGAAGGCCTTTTATCATAATAGATGCATAAATTATAATAATAATTATGAGATTTACAAAATTCAGGGAAATCTTCCATATAATTGTATAGATCCACAACGTGATGACAGCGGCCAATACTAGCTCATTTACTCAAACATTGTGAAAGAAAGTGTAGATGATTTGTATTATTTTTATGCTGTTTGAACACTCATGACTTGAATATTTCTAGGATCCCGTGTACTCCTATTCCAGTGTCATAAATAAAAATTTTCAAAAAATTGGTTAATTTTTTTTAATGCCACTGCTTGAAGAGTTACAATGTTACCCCCAGTGCATATTTGAGCTAAGAAACCTGCTGTTAAAACTATTTGGGGTTTTTTTATTTGACATCCAAATCCTTTTTTAAACCTCTAGACCTGTATCAATAATATGTGCGAAAGTTGCAAACTAAAATGAGTATATTTTATTTATGACAATGGTATTTTTTTAGATACTATTTATTTACATCTGCACATGATTGGTTGTAGAACAATACCAAGAATGTTCCAAAGGTTTATTGGAAAAGCAAAGTATTAATATGAAAACCAACACGTGAAGGTTGGACTGCGTGACTACAGTAAATCCATCCTAGAGAAAAGCATACTTTGATTTTTCTGTCATACACGACCTTGAAAAACTATATTTTGAATTACCTAAAGACAGGGTATTCAGCTTATTCAGTGTCATGGGACGCATTCAAATAGGCAATGTAAACCTGGATTTAAAGAGTAGATGCGTCTTTCTGGATATGTTCCAGGTTAAGATTTTTTACGTGGGGTCTTCACATTATAAATAGGATTAGTTGGTCAGGACGAGTAGAGACACTTTTTTTCAGATAGTGCTTAAAACACTTATGAGAAGAAACAATGTCTGTGTTTTCAGGTTGTGAGTACTTGGTCTGAAGTCTTATTTTGAGGGTGGACATCAGAAAGGACGTAACTCAGCACTGAAAGAATATTAACAGGAATTTCTTTAATTCTGCGTTCATAATTAAATTTTTTTTTTTGTTGCTAAAGTTGATATAATGTTTGCTCATTACCCTGAGCTTTATGAGATGTTTAAATTTTGAGTAATGAAGAGAGTGCTTAGTAGAAAAAATATTAAACATCACATTTCTCAAAAGCAGTAAGTATTACAGCAGAATTAAGAAATTCTTTCAATTCTGTCAGTGCTGAGTTACGTCCTTCTGATGTAAACCCTCGATTTGGTTTTCATTAAAGGGTGCTTGTCCGATTTGTGTCTCATGTGTCTACGGATCATGAGGAACTTGCACTGCCCCCAACAACTGCCCACCACATAGTATCAAACAAAAACTTAAGATATGGGTTTGATTTTGGATTGATAAATTTCAGGACGAATGAGAAAATTGCAGCCTGTCATCGATTTAGCTTAAAAACCGAAGGTGAGATTATTCCTTCCGTGTAATTTTTCCAGAATAGTCTCGGTCAAGACTTCACTTGGGGATTATTTAGAGAATTAATCAGTCAGGCATAATTATAATCCCTGAAGTCTTGAGATGGGGACTGTCAATATAATATTACACAGAAGAATGCCAAAATGTATGGCTTCCTTACGGACCGGATCCGCACAAGGCACCTTCAATTTTAAAGTAGTCCATACTGATTGTTCTGTTCTGATTCAGGCAGAACTCGGACAAATTAATTTTCCAGAGGAAGCAAATCATGTGTCATGGAAAAAGTATTGCCCAAATCCCTCCTTTTTGATTTGTTTTGAAAAGCAGAATAACATTACCAATTCAAAAACAGATTTTACCCGAAGGATGCTTTCCCGATCTGCTTGCATTAGGTGCATGTAGGGTTAAAATATACCATAAGCATGGTAAAACAAAGCTTCTCAAAATGAATTAAAATCGTTTTGGGGCTGGACAGTTCTGTAAAATTTCTGAAATAAAATGGAAAAAACTTAGCAAGCAAAAATTGCTCTACTAACATTATTTTCGTTATAACAATAAGCAACATATACGCAACGCTACTTGGAAAAAAAAAACAATGGAATAGATGGTCTAGGTATTTTTAAGGACATTCATGGAGTACAGCACATTTTTTTATTTCAAGGTCACAGGTAATCCTTGTGAATAGCTTTCACAAAACTGTAGTTGATTCTATCTTGCGTTTGGTGTGATAAGGCAATTGTTTCCAACTGGCCGATGGGCCATTGTGCCGTACTTTCTGTCAGTATTTACAAAATTACCAAATATGCATTTACGAATAGGTACACGTTTGCTAAGGCTAACGGTTCAGATATTTAAAAAATCTCAACTCTGTAGGTTAAGTAGGGTGCCAGTGGACGAGAGTGTGGATAACCAAATGTCCCTTTAAGCACCAAACCCACTATAAATTGTTTAGAAACAGATTGTACAAATATGGCCAATAAGAATCCATATAAATATCCATATATGCAAAATTTCCAGAATGCATAATGACCCTAAAGGGGAGTGATATGCCCTGAGTTTGCTTTTGTAAATTACATACCGTTTTTTACTCCAAGGTAAAAAAAAACACCCTGAATATCTAAGGGTGCATTGTACAACTTTATTATATATTTGACCTTCTGCATTAATGAGTGCAAACTTAGGGATGTGCCATTAGACATTAAATGATTCATAAGTTTTTAAAATAAAAAATGCCCACAGGACACGTACACACAAACTCTCTACACTAATGACTGCTAAAATTACATTATCGCCAAAAAAATATATCTAATATTTTACTTGAACAAGAAAAGAAAATAAAGCCTATGCACCCTCCCCTCGAGGTTTAAATGATAACTACCTTAAAAATTAGAGGTGCTATAGTTGTGAAAACTTGGAAAGTTTCCTATAGAAATTTTAATTTGATATCCAAAAAGAAACAAAATTTAGACTAGAAATGTAGATATATAAATGATTAAGATATTTTGGAAGGTTTTATGATCATCAGAAGAGGGTTACCTACTACAATTAAAACACCCTTCCCCCGTTGGGATGCAAAATACATGGCCAAAAAAGTTTGGTATTACAACAGTGGATATTTAAAAATGTCACCTCGTTGTCTTTTTTGTCCCTAGCAAATCCGGACATGAGGCATTCTGTTTGCGGCCTTAAATATTCACTAAAATCACTACTGATAATTACCCGCCGACGAAAAAGTATCTTGCATTATAACAAAGTCCAATAAAATAAAGCCTAATCTTGATCTAATACCTTTAATTCTGTTAAAAAACACGGGATAGCCTGGTTATAGCCGCATCGGACGGTGAAAACATATTGAAATTCAAAAACTCTTCGCTGCGTCCCGTTACGGCTTGCATGCAAATATCCATCAAAGCGGTTGTGCTCCAACACAATTAGGAATATCCTCATGATTTCAAGTTGTACGACCCTGCCTGAATCTGCAAAATTCTTAGGCGGGACTTTGGCCAATCCGTCACAATTTTCACGGTAATGTGGCAACTTTTCAATTTGCCATACCGGGCAGTAATGAAAGGTATTCTATCCCCGATCGATCTGTCCAAAAATTTCGTACTTCGTCGAAATGCGTAACTAGGACCCTTTCCGGTCATCTTTCAAACGAACATCCTATGGTTTCCATCGGGGAATCTCTGAGTCAGCCTTTAAAATGAACTCAACTGCAACATTTACAACATAGCATGACGATCACATACGCAATGCACACAAACACGAGCAACTGACACCAACAACACCCACACAGACATTACACACATACACCCACCACACCAATACAACCAACCCGGACAACACCCACACAGAGGACACACAACAGTACCACCACACAATACAAACAACATTGTAATGTAAGTAGCCGCTGACCATTTTAAAAAAGGTATTTACATAATAATTATCTCATATTTTTGGCTTACAAACCATCATATAGATTATAGAAATTAAACTAGGAACGCAATTATATAACTACCAAGTAAACGTATGCTCATCAGGTCAAATGTTCGCCATTCGCTGCCAAAGATAAAGATCAATATTTGTAAATATAACTGCAGTCAAGTAATAATTTAATATAAAGATAAGATTACGATGATTTAGGGCAGAAAAATGCTTTTGATCAAAAAATCAGTGAATACATTTTGTCGATCATTTTAGTGTATTTTTAAAGGCCACTCTGCGTGATTCACAAGAATCGTCAAACATATTTGGCATTTGAAGGAGTAGCTTACAAATTGAGGATAAATCGAAGAATTCTCAAAGGGTTATTTTTGTTTCCAATGAAAATTTGACAAAAAGACCAAGCAGCAGATGTTGGAAATGCTTGAGCAATAAGGTGCCCGCGTGTAGTAATAAGTTTCCGTACGGACAGTTAATGACTCAAATATCGATTTCATTTCATGTTGCTTTGGTTAGATCACTCGTAGGATGTGTAGGACACATAATACTTGTTACAAAGATGACGAAATCTGATATTGGAGGATATTTGATTCGCCGTCATTCCCTGATTTAGCAATCATTGGCAATGCCTTTAATCAATCAGTCAAACAAATTTATTTGCATTGTCATTTAAGGTGCTCCCAGTCTTATATTCAATTTGTTGTGGTAGTAACTCGAGTATTAATAGATGAACTGATGACATGATATTCTCGAAAAAGGGAGGATCATATTAGCGATAGGGAGATGAGGGGGAAGGAAAACGAAATTTATTCCAAAATGAAAGGTAACGCACCCGGAGAAACCCCACTCAGTTTAGCTCCTGGCTACCTTGTGGGAAATGTTGCCTGAAAAAATATAAGTTTTGCCAGTTTTTTTCAGATACCAAACCTAATTTGGCTCAAAATTCAAACCCCAAGTCCATAAAATTGTTTTAAAAAATCAGCTCCAAAGACAGTACAGTTCCTCACGCCCCCCAGAAGTTCGAACTGAGCCGTATATACATCCTATACCCAAAGTTGAGTGCTCCCCCTCCGCGTAACGCGAAATTTAGTAAGATGGGAAAATTTTTTTATTTCAAAACGGCGATCAACTAGGAGAACATTTTTACACAACATCAAGGGGAAGCCTAAACAAATCATCTCCGTTCCTAAAGCAAGACTGTTGTATTGAAAGGATAGTGCGTTCAGCTTCATTGATCGTGGTAACATGAGTCTTTCTAACTTATACCTGAGTGAAAGGTAACTTTTTTTGTTTCAGCAATCCCCATGAACACAGAATGTGCATTCCAAGTATTAGACACGCCAATGTCCAACTAACATGACGTGTTCTGTTCTGAACGGAACCGTTTGAAAAAAGGCGAGACAAGAAAGTTATGATTAACAAGGGCTCACTACTTGGACAGGTGTGAAGCGGACAATTCTTTCACATTAAAATGTTCTCGGAAACGTGAAGATCTTTCGAACATTGCCTTCTATAGTGCGTATTATCATAACTGTAATGTCATCAGCCTCTTCATCGTCATATTCCAAATATATGGTTGTCGCAATCTTCAAGTAAGAAGAATCTTCTCTAGCTAGTCTGTAGAATAATTGCTGTCTCAGTAAGTTTATTTAGCTGCTTCGTCATAATTTGACTCTTTTTGGCACAATATTCAGTTTTATACACAATTTAGCACTTACCGTCTCTTGTGATTTAAATCGGATACTAAGGCAAGTAGATTATGCGAGGTGTGTGTCTGTACTTGGAATGTGGATTTCTTTTGTTCGTGGTTCGATCGAACAAAAGAAATTCTATGGTTGGCGTACAAGTACATGTATCGCGTATTGGCATCTGGTACAACCTATTATTTTACGTCGCGGGGGACAGTAATCCTTATAGTTTTACTCGCGTGCAACAGAAATAATGACGTATCTGATATACTCAAGAAAATATGAATACGATGTATATTAACTTTTATTGTAAAATTAAACGAAATAGTTTTCATATGTTATCTCAACCACCCAACGGCACCAACAGACCGCGTTTCATCATCGAAAACGGTCGCCGATTTACGCAATGCTGATAAACCAAAGCAGTCGCAATATATACACAGGTAAGGACCTGCATCGACACGTGCCATAAGGGGATTGGGCTCTGAGGTGATGCTAGAACACGTTAATCCCTTAACGCATGCGCATAGATCTGGAACATTAGTAGCAATGATTACGTAGGGAATGCACGATCATCACACTGGAAGCCCATACTCTACAGATTGTTTGGAAGGAGTGTTGATCGTGTTACTGCATTATCAATAGGTTGGGCTAAATTCGTCTGCCAATTAACTGACTGTATGTTGGGATTTCCTACCAATATTTCAATCCTTCGGGAGAGGAGGACTAGTGACGTGTTTTTTTGGGCTTCACGCCGGAAATCGTTAAAGGTATGTATATTTTAACGCCCCTCCTGAAATTGATGTCACTAAAGATGTTGCTCTATTGATAGATATCTATTTAAATTGATGATACCTAGATGTCTATATTGATATATTGAATTATTTACGTTACAAATTGTGTAACAGTTTGATTTTATTTCAACACCACATTGATCAACACCCACAAATTGGTAATTTGCTGGTCTCTATTGCTACGAGGGAATTTGTAATCGTATTATATTATGTGATACATAAATTATTTTATTATACTGACTTTAAGATTTCAGAGACATTGTACTGCATGAAATATTTTCTTCACGTCGCTAATTTGCTTAACGGATTTGGAAACTTAGGACTGGCTTTTTAAATATGATGAAAAGGAGTTATTAAAGTTGATTTACAAAGTGAATTGATGAAGTACACAAGCCGAGCGAATTAACATTTAAAAGATTCTAAGAAGCTTTGGTCTTTATATCATTATCTACTTATCTACTTTCAAAACTATTTCAACACCACTTTAACGACATTACGACATTCTTTAAAATCCCGCCGCGATTCCAAGTTTAACGCATCCTTATCCTTAACAAAACAGGCCATATTCTGCGAGACACCTCAAGATAAGAACCTTAAGCATCTTGCTCCTTTGTTCTTTTCTTGACCCCTTGCAAAACAATAACTTTAAGAAAAAACTTGGAATAAAGTTTTGAAGTACATTTATCAAGCACGAAAGCTATTATCATCGAGACTTGCAAAAGGTTGAAACATTTACAAAATACATATTTTCAACTGTGGAATGCTGTCAAATTACTTCATATAAGCGGTATAGGAAAGTTGCTTCTAAACTTGGCAATTAAGGGACTATCGATCCTCCTAGTTTGAGCAAAACTTGTGACGGTCACTCGAGCCACCCAGCGTAAAGTAGAAGGAAGTTCGTAAAACTCTGTGATAAGGATGGCCTCGCCATCGAAAAAACGAATAAAGTCAATCATTCAGCTATTGAACGGATAGTGGACTTCGAATTAGTGGCATTATCTTCTCAGTTTGAGCACTGCGGTTTGTTGGACGTGGCGGAAATGGCCTATATACCTTGCCGTCAATAATAATTGCAAGGTATCGTATCATGTTCAGGTATTTACAAAGGTATTGGATCCAATCTTGTTTTTACAATCCGTTTAAAGAGAACCAAACACTAAACTGCTTTGAGGAAAATTCCTTCTGGTCTTTTTTAAATCTCAAACGGCACATCGATTCAAGCTATGTAGCTTCACCATATTTCTGGGAACCAAGTCCATTGGAGATGGGGTTTTTCAGTAAAATAAAGCCCATAAAATGACACATAAACTGAAATTGAAAACTGATGTTTGATTGTGCTCGACTCATTTTGCTATCGCATCAATATATATTTTGTTTTTCTTTTGGTTTATTTAGAAAATGGTTATTTTTTGCGTTTCTGTTTTTAAGACCGGTGTAGAAGTAACCATTGTCCGGCGTACTCATAGTCCGGGAACAATGGTGAACAATAGGGCAATCGATTCAGTTGACTCTTTACGCAACATTAGTTTCACGCTTTATTCCGTTATCGTCTATGGAGCCCCGGACTATGGCTCCCACCGGACTATATCTGCTTTCACACCGGTGTGAAAGCAGATATAGTCATGTAGGAGCCATAGTCCGGGGCTCCATAGACGATAACGGAATAAAGCGTGAAACTAATGTTGCGTAAAGAGTCAACTGAATCGATTGCCCTATTGTTCACCATTCTTCCAGGACTATGAGTACGCCGGACAATGGTTACTTCTACACCGGGTAACTTGATATTCCATAATCGATACCTTTGCCTATATATATGAAACAATTCTGCCTGTTGGCTTGGTTATCACCAACATTATTATTGTATGCGATAGCAAAATGAGTCGAGCACAATCAAACTTTTCAATTTAGGGCTCATTTTGCTGAAAACACCAACAATTTAACAAAGTTACATTAATGTTGGTTACTACTTTGGTTTTAATCCTAACTAACGTTAGTACTCGATTCGCGCTGATATAGGAGCTGGGGAAAAGTTTTGGGTCATATCCATTTGGTGAAATAGGAAGAAGAATTTTAATCTATCCAAGAAGTCGCTTCGCTGCCTAACAATAGAAAGTGACTTGAATGGAAAAAGGCCAAGTAAAAAACTAAATTTGGTTTACTGTACTTTTCTCAATTCAACTTTAAACGGTTTTGTACAGATTTATTAAGATATTCTTCACATTTTCACTGTACGTATCCTCGTGGAGCCATGAGTTGAAAACAATTGTAAGCCTACTGAGCACTATACACGGTATGTTTATACTCTATGGTGCATTGTTCCTAAATGTAGACTGACAAAGAAATTCCTCGAATTCTTTAAACAAAAGAAGTTTAATTGAGGTGACTTTTTTATGTGTGTGTTGAGGCCAAGGTTTTCTTTTCCAAATATTTTATCCAACGTGCTTCACCTATTAAGAAGTACGCTTAACCATCTATGAGTGGGTAATTGACTATTGTATTTGTCGTATTAGTTTAGGTAACGTATGAAAGTAATGATGAGGCCCCATTTCACCTGTGTGGACAGCGCAAAAACCATTGTTACCACATTCAGGATTCAATAGCGCACCTGCCTTTGCATGTAGTATTTAACATTTTAACGACCGTAACTTTTACCAGTGACCCTCTATGTTTGTAACGCACTGTACATTTTATTGACCGTGATCACACAGTTTAAGAACCACGGCCTAAGACGAGTGCTTCAAGTTTAATTGTGATCGCCCCTCACGACCAGCTCTCACCCTTAAAAAAATAGCGGTTTTCCCTATATAACGCGAATCGAGTATTACCTGAACCATCTTCTGCATTTCTTTTACCTTTTAATGATGCATCTACCACTATGAAGGTATAAATATAATTTTGTTTGTGAAAAAAGGCAATAAAACGTGGAAGATTGCACAAATATGCTTAAACATAGAGACATGTTAGTTTAACATCTAAGAACGTGGTCACACATAGCGATGGTCGACTTAGTCGATCTTGTCGATGCCAAGACGATCACTTTGAAATTGCGTTCACAAATAATGGCTGGTATTCTCACGACAGCGGACCTTTAAATCCAGGTTTAACCAGGGTCACTCCTTATGAATGGACCTTTTTGTTCACTGCCTGAAATATGATATAACAGGTGAGAAAATGATGAGCCGTCACGGTTCGACCCATTAATATTGATTTTCTTTCACCTATATACGGCACACTTTCATATACTTAAAGATAAAGTCAGGTCCGTTTAATGACTAACTCTGGCTTAAACTGGTTTAAAACAAGAAGGTGAGAAGAAGAGATGGCTCGATTTTTGAAATCCGATTACCGATGATGAATCTCATCACCAGCGCTTTTTTGGGTAACTTCAAGGGCCGCTCGATCGCACCTTCCCAACTGAAGAATCTGTTCAACCGACTCAACTTGGCCAGTCGAGAAATTTTAGAACAGAAGTAATTGGGAAACACACTGCTATACAAACAGTTTTTGTTTAAATTAATATTCCCTCTAAAATTCTCTGCTGGTAATGAATTCCACGTTTGTTCTGACCGTAATTATTATTTTATTCATTGGCTGAAATAATTGAGGAAAACAGTGACGTTTTAACGATGAAAACCGCAAAATTAGCCCTTGATTTAATATTTTGAGGTCAATAAGGATTTGTTATTTTTAGCCTAATTAAACATACCGGTTCTAGTTTTCCTGTGACATATGATATGCTGATTGATTAGATAAATGCATTTTGAATACACTCAACCATACCTGTTTGTTCAAAAGTGTCAAAATAGCCAAAATGCTTGAAAATTTGGGGTCAATTTGTCTTTAAGTGACGCAGACGATAGGGCGTTTCGCTTACTGGTCAAGACCAAGTGTAAGACTTTGTGTAAATGCCAGTTGACAACTGGGTAATTGGAATGTTCTTGGATTTAATGACAGGTGTATTTATGTTTCTCTAGCAAGAAGCGCAAGTCTTTGGATAGACTCCAATCGATTTAGGCTATTAGAGAATAGGCGGATGAGTTTATCTTTTGAAGTAACATTTGACCATCTCCTTCTTTCTCAGCTTCTCTGGTTTATAGAAAAACATATGTCCAGTCCATCGGCAACCCTGGCTTAAATCTGAGTTTAAAGCAAGATCCTCTCGAGATACCGGACTCTGGTATTTCTCATCCTACCGACTGTGGGTGAGTGACCAATCGTCCATGAACCCGGTTTTACTTTGAAATGCGGTTATTGCAACATGTCGGACCAAAGCGCCTAATGTGAACGCAACCTGAGTTTACTGAAACAAGCCAATAGCTGATATATCCAGAGGCTAGCTGGTGCCAATATGATTAAAGATAGGTAGAGGAAATTGGATAGTTGCTAACCAAGTTCCTGATTTTGTAGAAGAATTAAATATACCCCCATAAATCTTTTAGTTTTAAGGATTAAAGTAGTCAAGCCACACGTCTACAGAGTAACATGTGGAGCGCTGCTTTACGGCCAGCGATGTTCCACACTTTCCATTATGACTCTTTTTACTATGTTAATTACCTAATATCTCGCATGTTCAGATTTATGACTGCCAAGTCTACGAGAAATAATAGTGTTTGCACATAGAAAATGAATTGTATATTTGTGCAGGGAACCGTTTTTAGATATATTAAATTTCTCCTACTCTACTCTCATTTCACTCCTTTTTCAATTCACATCCATTACTGTCCTACAACGATAAGATCATCTAGTCGACGACTTTACTTTGTTTTGCCTCTAAGCAAAGATACACTTCGTATACCTGTCTCGTACTATTGTTAAAGATAGCGTTATCACATTTTGTCATTTGCATCGAAGAAAAGTTTAGTTTTGTGTACTCACGTCAAGCCTTACAAGAAAATGCTGTTGATTGTGAACCTAATATTGCAAATCGTAACTAGTTGTCATTCACGAGGAATAGATGAAAATTGTACATAACTTGTGAAATAAATGTTATAGTGAAATTAGAATCCTTAGACATTACAGACAGGCGAGTTTTTGCACTGTCTCTACCTTATCGTGGTATGCTTTCGTTCGCCGCATGTTTTTGAAGCACACCGCCAGTCTGTTGTCTTTGAATGCATTCATTGCTTACCATCGGGAGCCAAGTGGAGTGTGATGCCATTATACAGAAGTAGCTCTCTTTTGTCTGGGCCTTTGTCAAACCCACTCTTGAAACGTTTAGAAAATTACTACATGAGATGTTTTTCAGTCCGGATTACAAGTAAAAGATCCTGCCGACAAACTGTTTTAAAGAAACCTGCCAAACTGGAATAGGGATAAAAATGGCCAAAAATGAGAATAACTATACACATATAGTCCATCAAAACAATAAAAACAGCACAGGAAGTTTAATAACTAACCTAAAACAATCTAAAATCATTCAATCTGTTTTTTTTTTTACTCTCCTCACACGTTCCTACTCAAAATTAACCAGTTAAATTTGATATGACCTTTCTGATAAAGTGCACTTGTGAGCATTACGTATAGGATTCACATGCATTTGGCACTGGTGGCAAAAATTGCAGTTTTAACCATGTTATTTCCACTTGGACATAAACACTTTTGCCGCTTCTGTAAGTAAAGCGGGCAAAATCTAAATATTGGGAGTAGAATATCATTAAGTTACTATACAATCTGTGTTACTGTTAACAGGAGCTTCAGGTAAATCTGATCACGATTTTACATCTATAATCCTTACATTTAGAGAACAAAATCATTGGAATGGTTTCTCGGTCGGGGGTTTTTTGCACATAAAAACATCTTAACTGAAAATGTCATGAAAAGCAAATTTAATATGATTGATAACAAAATATGTATGAAAGATAGTTTTTTTTGTTTTATGTAGTTTTCTGCATTTCTTTGACATATGTGTAACGACTTTAATTATAATTAAGTCGATTACTAGCAATCAACTCATCTATAAAAAGTTGCTTGCTAGTACATTGGATTTTTAACCAGTAAAAACTGGGCTAAATATGTTTCTTTCATTTTTTTGCAATTTGCAGACAAGAAACCAAACAATGGGGAAATACATGTCTTCAGTTTGTGATTGATATTTTGGATGTTAAAATCAAAAAAGTTCTTTTCTGAAAGCCCAAGTGTCATTTCTTGGTGGCAGACTGTTGTCAGATTTGAAAGTGCAGAGCATTGTCTGGAGAAGTTTCTTAAATTATGACCAATAAATTTAAGTGGAAACAAGTATTCAATATTGTATTCAATGACCCTGCTAAGGTTTCAGGTGACCCCACAGCCGTCAAAGACAAATTGATAGTCGTTCCCATTTTATGTGGTTTATTATTCACATGATCAATTATTTTTAGAAGTGTTTTTTGAAGAAAGAAAAATGTGAAAAAATCCATATTTGATAGTTTTTAAAAAATGACAAAAGGTGGTTTTTTTGCAAGGAGAAAAGGAAAAACACGGTTTAAAACGTTAGTTTAAAAAAGACACTATCAGTGATTCTACCCGAAAGAGTCAAGATATTGGAATTTGCAGAAATAGATTAACGTGAGGGATAAGTCTGTAGAATTCCCGTATTTTTTTCACTGAAAATTGAAAGAAATGGAATAAAACAGCAGTGTTCAAAGATATGATCTCCAATCAATTACGTGTAGTAGTAAGGGTCAGTACGGACAGTTAATTACTAAAATGTCAGATTTTGGCGTTATCAGGTTGCTGTTGGTCTTGCCAGGGGCAGGATACTTAGATACATATCCCTGTTGCAAATGCAAATATCTGATCTTGATGATATTTTTTTTAATTTTCGATTTAGCAAATCATGATAGTGCCTTAATTGTTTATAGTTGGTGAGTGTTTCTCATTCCTAATTTGTAATTAAAGTATACATTACATTAGGAAAATAATAAACGTTTTACATGCCTTTAACATACCAAAAATGATAGGAGCCGTAGGCAGATTTATGATTTTAAAGAATTAAAGAAAATAGCGATATCGACGAAGAAAATTGTGCGTGGTTGTAATGTAAAACTAAACCTAAAACTTACATTTGAAGTTAAATGAAGCTAAAGAGAGACGTAATATGTCTGACATTTTTCTGTTAAATGTCGCGATAAGCATTAAATACGATCTACTGCCTTTCTTTTGAAATAATTCGGTTCCTTTCCTCTAACTTTGTGCTGATGAGGTTAAAATATACCAGCGTTTTATACATACAAATTGAAGTGATTTAACCGATACACAAACCATAAAATGTATTTACATGTTGAAAAAACAAGAGCAAATGTTGTCTTTTTTCCAGTTCGAAAGCAACTTAACGAATAATTATCTGGCGGCTATGTCAAATTAGATTTTGTAGAATTCCTGGTATTTATTCTATAAATCCGTGTATATTATCGCTTTGAATATTGCACCGTTTCCTCCTATTAGTGATACAAGTAATAGTTTTGGGAAAACGTTGCTACGGATTATTATGGGAAACAAATGGAACCTTTTTTGCTTGAAATTAATGTTTCGTTCTAAATTTCGGAACTAATGTAATGTGACATTAAAAATAAGATTAGGCTGTGGTGTATGGGTTACATTGTTCATGAGAAATTCCTACGGGAAAGATGGGAAAGTGGGTATCTTATGGTGACTTTATGCGTTTGAGTATAAAGACAATCGGGTAATTCCATCGAAGTCGGAAGGATATTGTGAACTTTGTCTTTCTTGTTCTTGTCCCCTTATCTTCTTCCAATCTGGTTGCATTAGATAGTTGGTTCACTAGATTAAATAGGGGTAGAAGCATCTAAATCCAGGAAAAGATCAAAAAATTCACACGATGTCACTGGAGCTACATACACACGATCTCGCAGCAGACGATTACTCCATAATAGTTATTAGAAGGTAGGCAACCTGGGTTCTCTTCGTATCTGTCTTTTTCTCGTTCCTCTTCCTTTCCTCCCTTCCCTCCGCCTCCTCTGGTTCACAATGTTGGAATTTCTACTATATTATTCTCTTGTTATGCTTTAAAATGTGTATAATGATTATAGATAGTAGTTTCACATTTAGAATTGTGATCTATGGGTTTTGTCGTAATAACAGTCACACATTCCTACTTTTCCATTTGAAACAGCCTAGCGGTCTTGCATTAGGCGCTATATCAAAGAGTTTTATTATTATATTATTTCCATTAAGTATTGCTGGAACCTAGTTAGGATCAGGTCTTCATGAGGGGGTGGTCTTGATAGGAATAAAGGATCAACCAGTAAATAAACATGAGAAACGTAAGTCCACGCCCCCACTGCAAAAGAGGCTGTTTTTTTTGGTGGGCCTCGCCTAAGGCTACCTAAAAAATGAGGAGAGGAAATTGCGAGTACCTGGGTTGTAAATCATGGTTCTATCAATATTAAGTAAAATCTGTAGGATATCAAAAAAGGTTGTCATTAATATGTATTTTGATGCGACAAACCAATTTTAACCGTATTCTTACAGGGAACACCGACTGAAAAAGTGCTCTGACCTCCGGGGCACGTGCATGCGAGTCTTCCGGTCCAGTAGCTCGAAAATTTTGGGGGAATTAACTACGCATTTCATTGATTGTGGGTAGGGAGATATGATGATATTCAAGAAGAATGTTAGATTTAAGGTCTGAAGAGGTTTATGAGGAGAAAAAGAAGAAAATGACGTAGTTGTCATCTCGCCAATTTGTCAGGAAAACGAATGGGGACCATATTTAGTGGTGCGCGAAAAAACCCAAAAAAAAGCTCCATATAATCTGCACTGCAGTTTTGACACTAGATTAGCTCTGTACCCAATGTTACACGGGAGAAAAATTAACCAAGATTTGATTCGGGTTTACTGATTTGAAGATCTCGTTTACAATGTTTAAACATCGTAAATTGTGTTAAATCTAGGTATTTCCAGAATTTATTCTGTGATATATGAAAATTGGACAAATCAACCGTCTCGACGAGTAAGGAAAAGAACCACACTTAACTGTACATTATTGTTTTAGGACCAAACCGAACTCTACCTTCGCCCCAATTGAAAGTCACGCTATAAAAGGGAGCTGTCTTATTGTGAATACTTAAGTAGAATTGGTTATTTTGTTCTTATAACAAAAAACTAGATAAGTGACTGACATTTCTCTGTGCTTAACGGGTATTCTGACATTGATATCGCAAGATGCGCAAGTAGTGGACCATCTCAGTCTCATGAAAATAATAACCCTAACCTTTCTCTGCGATCATTACTAAAAATGAAAATACCTCTTTCTTGGGGTTTTGGGTAGATCGCATTTTAGTGGAGGGGTGGGGTTGTGGGGTGGGGGCGGTTAGCCATAACCACCAACCTTCACTACTATAAAACATTCTTACAGAAGCACGGCAAATACTATCAGGTCAGAAATGCCATTCCTAGATATAAAACAGCAGGAAAAAATCGGACTTTGTAGCGATCTATTTCACTCAAATGAGTGCTCGGTTGTACAAAAAGAAGGGCAGAGTAGTGTATCATTTTGTAGCAAAGGGCTGATCCAGGTGTTATTGTTGATCCCTGGAAGCCAAATGAAGGCATTTGGTTAACAATTTTGCTCATTGGAAGATAATAATATTACACCACACAACTAATCAATTTCGACAAAGGCGGTCATGACTGATTTGTAACGGTATGACCTTTATTTTGAACAACTTTGAAACAAATATGACCAATTACCACGTAACATGCACAACTCGTGCAAAAATATATAAAGCACGACGAAATCGTCATTTTCTCAACCCTACCATGTTGAGGCATGCACAGTCGCGTTTTTGGTACAGTAGATTCATAAGAATGAACACGGGGGGGTGTTAATGAACACTCTCAGACATACATTCAGGACAAACATACAAACATTTACGTCCGGTCGCGATGGCATATGCCACCCACTAATGCGGGGGCTAAAATGCCCGTCACAATATAACCCACGGGGATTCTCTTTAAAAAATCCGGCGAAAAAAACCTTCAAAGAAGCCGGCAATTAGAAATTATGATTCGCAATTCCGATTTTTTTTACTTCGTAGATAAATCGATAATGATGTTGTACGACGAAAACGTTAGCTGACTTATTATGATCCCGCTCCTCTTCCCTCAGCATAGGAAATCAACTATACCAAAGTGACATCGTCTAAACGTTCATTAATAAAACGAAACGTGATGAAAAAAGATATTACTTTGGCTTTGGATATTATATTGTCTAGCGAGTCATTTCACACTGGTGTTAAAATCCAACACCGAATGGGTAGTTTTAAAACAGTGTTGGGTTGAAACGGTGCCTTCTTGTTTTTAAATGGGAAAAACTCATTCTTAAGACAACACTGGGTCGTAGAGTTATTTTCCATTGGGAAATTCGCGTATTTCCGACTGCTCACAAACTGTATCCAATCAATCCAAAACAATACCTCGTTGAGTCAAAATATCACGTTTTTTTTTATGTTCCTAAATTACTTAAAAAAGGTCACAACATTACTCATGTATGTTTACAAAACACTCGAGGGTTTGCAGCTTTGTATTTTGTTTTACTACCAACGTGTAGACAAAATCATAAAACGTATAAAATTGGTTTCAATCAGGATACTAAAATAGTTACCCAATGAAATGCCTGTTACTACTCTTGTTTTGTTATCGTTAATTGTTGTGATCAGACAAAAATTTGAACACAGGATACACTCGCTCGGACGCAAGAGTAACTCACTTTAAGATTTTATACGAAACAATCTTTTACGTGTGTAGGACTTCATCGGTCCTGTGGGATTTTTCCATGAGTTTAAAAATAACTACTGAGACTGTTGAAAAAGGCCCATGTTCAAGCGTTCAACGTCAACTTCGCATATTGAACTGTTAATTTAAACCACCACCAAACCACAACACTTTGTAATATTGTGATCTGTTGTGTGATTTCAGACAAAAATTGACAAGGATACACTCGCTGGATGCAATCTACAGGTAAATAAACTTAAACAACTGCTATTTAGATCATGAAATGTATCCATTGTGTTGAACATTTAACGCGTTGTTAAAATATGAAGAGGGAAAAAAGATTAAAATTTTGGAAAGAAATAAGAACAACAATTCCATGCGGAATTTGAACTCCCAAATCAAGTGCAAAATTATTAAAACCTATTAAAACCGTCCCGCGATTAAATCTTGCGGGATATCAACAGCAAAATACAGCAAGAAAATAACCTGTAGTAGGCTAGCGGGCAAGATTCATAGCGTTTACATAGGTGATGCACCCCTTACAAGTACATAATTTTGTTAAAATAAATTGTTTAAAATTATCAAAATCAGTTCTACGCTTGTTCCTCACTTCTAGTATGTGCACATTTCTGGAAAAGATTAAATGTCATCTCCATTTTTTCCCTGGAATATCAGTGACCAAAGAGATGTAGAACCACGTTCCATGAACTCCAGCAAAAAATGCGTGCTATTGTCCGGCCGTTATGAATAGGATGACTAGGTCAACGGACTTCAGATTATCTGGGACTGCAAAACCATGGTTAAGTCTGGCGTTAAAAGCTTTTGAATGTTTTCACCGCCCGCATAGATTTGAGCTACAGCCTCATTCACGACGAAGAAAATAAAAACTCAAACTTCTTGCTGGGAGTTTACTAAACTTTGATCGTATATTTCATCATATTCAAAAAGAAACCAGATGAGCAAAATTCATGAAAGAAGTTTGATGGCAAGCGATGACCTAACATCTTGGTAGAAAAGAACCAACACCCATAACTTAACAATTAATAATTGGACTCTTCTATTCAATGAAACAGTTGGCGGCACCGGTGCACCTGAATTTTCATATAGGTGAAAATGAGTTTTCGATTTCTGCTTATGAAAGCAAATAAATTACATAGAAATGGGTTACGCGGCAAGTTCCGGGTTGTTTCTTTCACAAAGATGTTTGGTCACAGTTTGCCAAACATTTTTCGTTCTCATTGAGCTTGTCACCTTCGTTTCCCTTTCAAATAAAGGATGAAATATAGGGTAAAAGAAATTGAACACACAGTAGAACCTCTAAACTTATTTCTTCGTGAAAGAGGACAAGGTAAGTTGTGTTCACGTCATGAAAAATAGCTTAATCTAAATCGGGGGGAGGTATAGCACCTGCAATCTTGTCAGTTGCATGGATGATAATAATGGCTCTGCAGTTCCAGACGAAAAAGGAATCTGTGAAGTGTTGGTCTTCTGCATACCGAGCGGATTTACTTATCAATAGCCCATTATTTTGCTGGATTGTCAACGAATCATGGTGTCATCCCGTAGTTCACGATATTCAGGGCATAAATGAGGAAGACATTATCATTTTCTCGAGAATGTGCACATACTAGAAGTGAGAACCACACGTAGAAAAGGATTTCTATACATTTAGGAAAATTAGTTCGGCAGAATTATGTACTCCCAGGGTGCGCCACCTTGGTCCATGTCGGAGCATCTTTTTCGCTTTGGCCTCCTGGCCTATAGGCGTTCAAAAAGCGAGCAACTGAAATTGAAGCGACGTTGATTTTAAAGGAAGAATAGTCTGTGGCACACTACAACTTATCTTCATTCCTACTCTCCTCACTCCTCCTCCTCACTCATCGTCATCCGCGTTATCGCCATCGTATAATCGTCATCCGTTGTAGTCGTCGTCTTGTTGCCGCCGCCATGCATATAACCATCAAACCACTACAACCAACCACTACCAAGAAACCAATCTTATTCTTTGTTCATAAATTCTACGTTCTTTGCATTTTTTTTTGCTTGTGTGCTGCGTGCTCTTTTTGAGCTCATTTCTCTTCTTTCCTGGTTGCTTCCTGTGTGTTTGTTTCTTTCTCTTATTTTTGTTTCTTTGAGGTCATTTAATTAATTAATTGTCTTTTTCTTTAGATGGGAAATAAAATGAAGCAGACAGAAATGACCCAAACGTAAGACGTTACGTTTATATCCATAAAAGATTATCGTGTTTGGCGTAAATCAACGAACAAAAGATTGAAAAAATTATGGTTCGTGAAGAGGGATTTTTCCTACATACATTAATTTTTGGGAGGTGGAAAAGATGAAACCTTAGGCATCAAAACAAATTTCTCTAAGTATGAAATTGTTTTGACCCCCCCTTTAACGGGTCATCATGTGAACCCCGCAACATATCCTAAGACAAAATAAAAATTCCTTTAAAAGGATTTGCACTTTCCATCATTGAATGAATATATTTGTTTGGTAATTTTAAAATTATTTTGGAAATTTGAGTTTTGGGTTGTGTAGTGATATTCACATTCTTAATTATGATTATAAATTTTTGAAAATAAATATTGAAAAAATCTCTTGAAAACCTTAGAAAAAGAAACTATTGAAAAATTATTTTTTACTTGTGAGCGGAAAGCGAGACAAACGTTTTTATTTTCTGCCTTAAACATGAGCTATTCTACACGATATACACAAGATTTTGCATATTTAATGTTATGGTCGCCTTAAAGTTATCATAGATTAAAATGAAGCCACCCCTGACCAAATACCCCTCAAAAACAATTGTACAGGAGTGCGCAACCCCTAAATATGTACTTGGGGCCAGTTGATGGTTTCCGTATGGAGGTTCATAGGAATACAACACAAATAATCCCATAGGTTGTATAGAGCGCGATCACAAAATATCTGTTATGGAGTCTCGTGGCGCCCTAAGGTCAGAAATACCTTTCAAACACAATAAATGAGCCTTGTGCCCACAAGTGTCTAAATATTTAACAAACAGATTTTAATGATTTGTACATGGTTCAAAAATTTGCGTATGGTCCAAAACATTACATAAAGCAAAACGTACACAATTACACACAATTTAACATGATACCTAATGTGCCCCAAAGAATGTCCCGTAATGTCCACAGAAGCGTTGCAGTTCAACGATGATTGTCCCTCAGCGAAGACTCCAAAAATGACAGCGCACAAGTTCATAAAAAAACTCCTCAGGTAATATAATTCAAAGGGGAATCTTCTCAGTCCTGAGGTAAATCTTGTCAGCCGTTCAAGACGACAGATAATTAAGTCCTCGACGATTAATTTAAATTCCCAGTATATTCGTAAAAGATAATCCACCACGATTTTATTGTCCACAATTTGGATCCTATTTTGATTCCCAGCACTTTCGGCTTAAAATGACAGTAGAATAAGACAGCACCCCCCCCCCCCCCCCCTTAAAAAAATTAACCCCCCCCCACCCCCCCCCCCCCACTCCTGCCACATGGAATTGAACATATATAAAATCCGGGCATGTGTGTGAGCATAAATCTACCATGATTGTAGATAAGACTAGCTACCTTCTAGCTACTGAGTGGATGTGGCAGAGAGGCCTTCCAGTGATAGTATTTAACTACTCACAGATAAATTCCCATTTCGAACAATAAATCATTACATCATTCTTATGCATAAAACCATAACCTTACACTAGCTGACCATTGAATTGTCATACCCGAATTACATCAATTAATATATATAAATATTATGCAGGGAATTCCCAAGTCTTGCAATGTTTTCGATCTTTAAAGCAAAAAAAAGCTGACTCAGTTACTAAGTTTAATCTTGGGGAATTCACCGCGTTCCCCTATTGTGCAATCTAAAAACAGGTGCCAGATGCATAAACAACTCAGGATCACCTTTTCTTCTATTTCTAGTAAACCAAAATAGTTTCAATGAGAAATCTTTCTCAATAAAATTGAGAAAATAATATTTTAATCAAAATTCTGAGGGTAATATAACAATACGAAAAAACACCATCACTTTCGCATCTATGTTCTAGAACACATTAACTTATTTAGAGGAATTTGAACTTAAAACTGACTTGACTTGTCCGTCAATATAGCGTTTTAAAAAGTCCAAAACAACCAAATAAGTGGAGAAAATGGATGTCTTGTGATATTTTCGTCAATTCTAGCGCAAATTTAATATACTCTGGCTCATAATTTCTGGGACATTTAAATAATGTAACGGTAAAATTAATGTAGAAAATAGAATTTCGCGGTTCTCGGCTTCGCTATTCCGGAGGGGTTTGGGGTTTGGTTTGGTTCCTTACGGAAACTTATCGGGCGTCTTTGGGATGGAGGGGGGGGGGGGGTGTGAATACAGTTAAATGCAGATTCGATTGGCCGCCGGTAGGAGTGGCTCTATTTTTTCAGGTAGGGATGTGCGGGCCCGATTTTCCGAGCTTGGGTGCCTGGGAACTTAATTTGGTCCAAAGGTATCGTCTTAGGGAACTGAAATTTTTGTGAAATTTGCCGGAGGAGACGAAATTGGGCTAAAAGTGAGCTTTTGAGGCAAAAGTTTATCAAAAGAGACATTATGAAATGAATTGTCTTCAACCGGGGTCTCGGGACACAGTTACTATTAAAGATATTTAAATGTTACAATATTATACGGGCTTCTGCAACAAAATAGGTAAATATTACAGTATACTCTAAAGTTAATTAAAAAAAAAACTCTGGAAATGTGTGTATTCGGTGAGTTATTAAAGAGCTTGGGAATTGCAGGGATAATAAAGAATTGGATGACCAAACCAACCTAGCAACAACCTGCCTATAATGTAGACCATCTTTTAACTGTAAATTATACTTTTACGGTAGGACTATTTAGTTGGTAGAATGAATGCTGCGTATAATATGTAAAATTTACACAAGTACCAAGATCAAATGACAAACAAAGCAAAGTAATTTATACTTCTATAGTTTACATTCTTACCACTCAAAGGATAAGGTATTTTTACACAAATTAGAGGAGGTGGGGGGGGTAGCCCTACATCTAGAAAATGAATTTCCCATAAGAATAATTCGGAAAAACTCTGCACAGGCCATATATATTGCCTCTAAGACATTACTATTAGTGAAGAAGAAAAAATAAAAAATTGATCGGTTTAGAAATTAGGGAGTGCGCAAATTTGGAATGAAAGTAGCCATTTTTTGCCGCTTTCTCCACCGTGTTGCACTATACAGTTTAAAACAATGGCTTTTATGAGTTAAAGGCACTATTCAGTGATCCACACGAAAGAGTCAAAAAATTTGAAATTCGCAGGAATAACTTAAAGTGAAGATTAAGTCTGTACAATTCTCAGAAAGTATCTTTCCACTTGAAAAATGACAGAAAAGTGAAGAAAAGGCAGGGTTCAAAGATATACGAATATACCTTCAATTACGTGTTGTAGTAAGTGTCGTGCGCGTGCGGACCAGCAATTGCTAAAATATCAAATTTTGCCTAACGTTGCTTTCGGTCTTATCGCTTGCAGGGTATGTTAGCAGCCGAAATTGTCACAAGGAATGGAAACATCAGACTTGTTGAGGTTTTTTTTTTAGATTTTTTGAGTTAGCAAGTCAATGATAGTGCTTTAAAAAGACCCAAATTAATTATATTAACAATAAATTGGTGGGATGGATACTTTTTAGAATTTTGTGGTGCCCTTTTCCGGACCATGTATTTCCCATTCGTTTGTACATGGAATGAATTATCAATCAATAATATCTTTATTTGTCATCATAGATATAGCAAAAAAACAATATGATAAATAATTAGTAAATAATGCAGTACCAGTGAAAAATAATGTTACAAATTACAAGTAAAGATGATTTTAAATAAGACATTAGAATCAACCTGATCAAATTACATAATTTATTATATTATTTCAGGTTAAAAAAAGGAAATCGTTTGAAATGTGAGTGGCATTAAATATTAAGAAGTACAGAAATTTCTTTTTAACATGTAAAAATACAAAACTATAATTATTAACAAACAAAAGAATGACTATTTATTAAACCAAAATCTAACGTAAAGTATAAAAACTCTCACATTCTTTTAAACCACAAAACGACAATACAACCCAAATTGCAACACACGTATACCGTACGCGAACGCACACGTACACGCGCAATGTCCCGAACGCCCCCCCGCCCCCCGCCGATTTTCCTTACTGGCATCGAATTCCTATAATTAGCGTACCACGCGATGTTAGATTACTCATTCTAGTGCATCAAATGAGTACCAACATTCGCAAGATGAAGTCACTACATGACGTAATAAGTCGAAGCAAGTGATGAAAATAGGATGGGAAATTGATTAATTCGCAATTTTACTGACTCCAAAACAAACTGTTTTGTGAAACTTAAATGGGCCCATGTCTCAAATGACAAAATATCAGTTAATAGCTTTAATTTCAGCCCTCACAATTTTCAATATCACGGACCCTGCATCCAAATACCTAACAAATTCAGCTAATGTCATGTTTAAGATCAAATTGGGCTAATTTTTTCTAATTTACAACATTTCTTGGTAAAAATAACTTTGTTCCACAGCAAAAGCATATTATTTATTTTTTCTATTAGCAGTAGCCTAAACATTGTCAATTCGATCAGGCATGCAATAAAACAACATAGCACGGAAGCTCTTTTGAGTGCTTTAAGTGCCCATAAATTGGAGATGAAAGGATTTAAATGCATTTCACCATAATACCACAACACAGTAAATAAAGTATCAGATTGCGGTAACACAATCGTTATGTCACCTGTTACCAATGTATTGGCATCTTGCAAATTTATTATGGGATATTAGTGAGTACTCGATTCTTTCACACGTGGCCACAAAGTACATGAATTAGGTGCTAATCTTGGAGATTAGATCAATTGCGATCGATTTCCACGAATAGTCATGCAGAATGTGAAAGTTATTGTGCTTTTATTTTGGTGAAAAGTACCCAAATTTGGCACAGAGGTGCTATTGATATGCTAAAACAAATCTGGTCTAGGGGCCAAATTAATTTCCTTCCAATATGGCCGCCATTTCAAATGGCCGACCCCTATAAAAAGGCATTATTATTGGGAATATGTGGTTGTAAACTTTATTAAATAGGTCAGATATGACTTGGTTTAACTTTTTCATCAATATTTCTGCTTATTTCACCAAAATCGTAGTTAATTCAAAAATGGCGGTCACACATTGGGGTTTAAATTCAAGATGGCGCGCTCACAGGGAAAAGCTGCTTATTTTGAGTTTACAGTGCAAACCATGGGTTGTGTTGATTTCTTTAAAAACTTTGGGCCCTCAACAATACAAACTACATTTTATTGCTTGATAATCCCAATGTACATGATATCAAAATGGTGTCATATTCAAAAATGGCTGCCAAATTAAAATGGGAGATACTGTCACCTTGATATGTTAAGGTAGTATTGATTTGATACGTCTTATAGTAAATGACATTCTAACAGATATTGGTGTCTTTGTAGGAAAAACATTTTACTATTTTTGTCTGTCTGTATCACATAAAAAATATTGCTGCCAAGTTCAAAATGCTGCCACTATAAATTAATAACATGCCTTAATGTACAGCTGAGTTCTGCAAGTTGTACCTTTTTCCTCATGTCCATAATTGCCATTCTACCAGGTAATCTTATGTGCTGCCTGGTGATGTCAATGTGTAATTTATAAGACTTAATTCCTATTAAACAATAGCTGCTAGTCACTTTTTAGTATTAATCAGATTATTATTCAGTTTACAATGGGACCCAAATACCAGAAAAATGGATGTGGTCATGTGAGGCATTACTGTTAAAATTACCAAAGTATTTTTTTGATTAATTCATCTTCATTTACTCATTCGTTCTTCATTTGTTATTGCTGATTAAAACTTGTAGACCTCATCATATTGTATGCATGAATACCTCATAGTTTTTAAAACTCTAGCTAGCGGTTCAGTTGTTCATGTCGGTAGTTGTTATGTCAGGGATGATGGTGTAATACATTCAGATACGAAACAATTAAACTATCTATCTAATGGCACACATGAAAAAGCAGGCTTCTACTTCATTGCAGGCCAATGCTTGCTGCTCAGGGTACCAAAGGGTCGTACTGTGGACACAGACGTGATTTTTTCTGTCGCCTTGTTCAGCCAGTCCACCCTCACTGAACTCTGGCTTAGATTTTATGGTACCGGAAGGAATCGCAGATTCACACCAGCAAATACTATGCCCAGACCCTAGGAAGCAGAGAAGAAACTCTTGTCTCTTCTGATGTTTCACACCTTCACCGCGTTGCCCAAAGGAAAGAACAACCGCATGGGAAGCAAGCAAAAAAATCTTCCCTGATGTTGTAAAAAAACTTTGCAAACTGTGGAAAGAACTCGTCCTTAAGAAGATACCTTGAAAAAACTAATGGCCAAACAATGAAAGATTTGTTGACCTCATTTACAAAACGTAAAAAGGATCCATTGAGTTCATTTCACCTACCTCATATGAACGTATCAAACCTCAAACAAAGCAGCATTATCAGGATGGGGCCCAAGCAGTGCTGCCGAGCTCCAGAGATACCAGATCAAGTGAATGGGGTCGGAACATTGCAGGCTTCACGTCCTGTATGGAAAACCTTGCCAGAGGCATCAAATGCATGTCAAAATGTGAAGTGTGGCTTGTAATGTTGTGGGTACAATGGCCTGGCTGCTTCACTGAATTCTGCAAGTCCTTGTCTGTGCATTGTTGTTCCAAATATGGGCAGACAATGAATTCTGCAAGGGTCTTGTCTGTGCATTGCTGCTCCAACAATGGGCAGGACCAAGATATGTTACATTGTCTGTGGCGCTGTTCTTCAATTACAGGTAGTGTCCTGATCTGCTTACAGTAGCCCACTTCTGCAAGGCAACCTTGGTTTATCCGATTCTGGTGTGAATCGGTTGAGATCATGCAGACGACGTTTACTTCCACGGTTGCGAGATGGAAAGTATATATCTGTGTCTGAATGGGATTTTGCACACAGCGCTCTAACCAACTGAGCTAGCAAGACTGGGTTGGCTAGTAGCGGAGCGATAGATATCATATTAGGTGGTAGGTTCGAAAGAGTCCATTGGTTTCCTAGCGTGCTAGTAATACGGAGGTAGGCCGGTTCGAATCCAGCCAGGCGCACATTTTTTTTTTCAAAACACTTGTGTGCGCGGGCTATCTCCAGGGGAAAGATTAATAAATATCCATCCTGGTCTACCTGGAGAACTTACTAGTTAAAATTAATTCTTAATAAAACAAAATATAAATTGTATATGTAATCTACCGTTCTGATGTATACGCTTAGGAAAGCGATGGGACACCTTTCGAACCTAAACACCGATAGATTGATATTATCGATCTCTGCCAACCCAGTCTTGATAGCTTCAGTTGGTTAGAGGCGCCGTGCTCGTAAGACGGAGATTGCCAGTTCGGAATTGGCCAAGCGCACATAGGGTTTTTTTTTTAAACACTTGTGGGCGATGGCTATCTCAGAGAAGATTAATAAAATATCCATCCGTGTCTACCTGGAGAACTAGTAGTTTCGTTAAAAAAATTTCAAATTGGTTGGGTGTAACATTTTTGGCTGCTGTGGAGGATTTGTTGGATACCTTCGACTCGAAATTTTCGGATGGTAGACCATTCTTTCTTGCTGTTATGGGTCATATCGGTGGATTCAATTAAGGTGTGCCTGGTTTCGATCCTTTCCTCTGACACTTCCTCACCTTTAGCAGTTGTTTTAACTGAGAAAGGATCGGCTTCAAACATGGTGGAATGCCCTTGATATCCTTTAGCACATTCCTTGGAAAGGCCTGGTATGTATTCCGCCTCTTGGTATGAATCTCCGGGCAGTCTTATTCACTAGTGTGGCAAATTTGTCATAGTTATGGAGTTTTGGAGCAATCTTCTTCACGTTCTGTAGTTAAAATGCTGCTTAAAAGGCACTTTGGTCTTACTGACTGCAGCATTGACTTAGAGTTAGTGGAACAGGATTCAGAACAATCTTGCTACACAGGTTAGAGATGTTTTGCCAACAATAGCTATATAGATCAGGATTGTAACCTCTTGGGCACTATAAAGTGATAGCGGCAGTTTAGGGTCGTGAAGGTGATGTAGATGTTGACTGTCTAACCATTCTTCCACAGCTTGTCCGTCTTTATTGGCTCATTGTAGCCCCATTGGGTACTGTGGCTGTTTAAATCGCCAATTAAGAAAGGAGGTTTAGTGGCCTTCTGACATTGAATTGAAGGTGCTTGAAATCTCCTGATGGAGGGGGTAGACTGATATAACTCTGACCGCTCAATGGGTGAGGGACTTGATGATTGTCAGCGATATTGAGGTTGCGTATACAATGGGGTCGGTTTTCACACATAGAGCACTTCCCAACTGTCGAGGTGGTCTCCCGATGGCAAGGAATTTCATGGAAAGTATTAGTAAGACCTTTGCTAAACCTTAAGGCTACCAAAGTACTTCTGCAGAGTCAACTCATCTTTTGGATGGTGGCAATTTGGCCTCATCATTTTGAATTTGACCATAGAAGGCCGAGGAATAGGATTCGTGCCCTGCCTCAGTTTAAAACAGATACTAGGCTTAGAGCATGGGGGAAATCAAGGCTTTTTATTGTGACATTGTGTCCTGTGCCCTGTTATTTTTTGGACCATTTGCTGGGGCAATGAATAAAATTCTCCCACCACTGGATGAACATTTTACAGGTTGTTATAACCACTGAGCCAACAATACCAAATCAAAAATAGGGAGTTATTTTAAATGAAAAAAAACACATTCAAGTTAGCATGGAGGAATCATACAGCATGTAGTGATACTTAAAAGTAGTGCCATTCGAGGGTTGGAGCATTCTTGACCAATTATATGGAAAGAAGGCAAGTATAACACAGATTTAATTGGTTTCCTCTTAAGTGATGTGAATTCCTTCTGAGGGAGTGATATCCACGATTAAGAAAACATTCATTTCTTGATAATCAAGGATAAGCTTAAGGGGCGCCCAATAAGGCTCTCCCTAGGAACACACAATTTTTGTACGGGTTCCGGTTACACTAGAGGAACTTCCCCTGCAATACTTGAGGCATTCGTGTTTGATATTAAAATTAAAACTCTTTTTCTGAAGATTTAAAAAAGGATTTTGTATTATTTTTTCGGAAGTTTTTCCAACATATATAAAGTATTTAAATTACAAAACGATAGCTAAATCTTACCACCGATCACTCATATTTAGGAATAAACCCGCGCACATCTGCGGCCGTATCTTGGGTTGCGATGAAACATGATGTGTTTAATGTTATGCAATGTGACATCATTCGATCGTCCATCATGATATCATGCGATTTATAGCTTCGGTTATGAAGAAATGGCAGTAGAATCTGTCTAGATCTTGCACTTTTTTAGGCGATTTGCGTTAGACATAAAACGTGGATGAATTAGTGTCGCCCCCTTAAGTGACAAATTAGCCGACATTTTGGATTTTCGCGCCATTTTGGAGTCAGTCTTATTTGAGTTGTATTCTTAAGAGGATGTGAATTCTAATCTTAATGCACATTGTCAATAACAACCTTAGGGATCATAACAGATCAAGACAAACATTCATTTCTTGAAATCAAAGGATATGCTTCAAATTGGCCGCCATTTTGGATTTTCTGCCATCAATTTTGCTAATGTGAATGGAATTAGCAGTGGAGTGTCAATCAGGGTATGTGTGTTCTAAAATGGCCACGAAAACACCAATCCCCCACATTGAGTAAGTGGATCATATAATAAAACATAGAAAGCACGTAAAAAAATGACATTTTAAAATGGCGGCCATTTTTGAATTTGGCGCCATCTTGGAAGGAATTAATTTGGCCTAGACCAGATTTATTAAGCATATCAAGAGCTACATCTGTGCCAAATTGGTCTTTTCACCCAAAATGCACAATAGGTTTGATTATTGCACCATTCTGCATGGACTTAATATCCCAATAAAGCAGTAGATGCGGTATTTTAAGACTGCATCATGTATAGATAATGAAGTTACAAGATTTAAAACTACTAGCGGTGCCCGCCCCCCCCGCTCGCGCGGGCAACCCGCTAGTGATTGTAATTGGGCGGTCACTAAACCGGTTGATCAGTTTTCTATTTAATGCAAAACTTCAAAGACAACAATATTTTCTCCAACTTTTCTAATTTATTGGCCTTAATATGCCTCAAATGTTTTTAAGTAAGAAGTGTCGAGTTGCTTATAAAGGCCCGGGTGAAACATTTACTGCAAAAAATTTATGTGCAAGACAAGGAATTCGCATTGCAATCCCAAAATATACCACCAGTGTCGTATATGGGGTCGGAGGGTAAGGGCAACTCAACGGTGTTCTAGAAAAGGGAAATCAGGGAAGCTCTCTTGGGAAGATAAGTCGACGGTCCGGTTCAAATCAGGAAATTTTGATTGGAAATCTTGAAGAATCAGTTCGGGGACGACGATTTTCCTTCTGACCGGGCTGATTTCCCCTCCTGAACACCTTTTTTCTCCCTAGAACTGTGCCTACGCCACTGGGCCACCTCTAAGGGCGCGCGCCGAGAGGCCCGGCACCTATAGATGGGATCCTTGCTACATGTCAAGGGGTGTACACAGTGTGAGGGGTGTTCTTATTAGTTGAAGTTTTTTTAGGCATATATGGTTGTTTTACCCAGCATCATTGTCACCCAAATGGCCTTTATTTATGTCAATTTACACCATTCATCTCCAAGACTCCAATTTTTTCGACAATTTTGAAATCTTTAACCCCAGACCTCTACTTTTTAGAAAATGTGTTGCAAAATTTTCACCCAAAGAACCTCTTAAAAAATTAAGCAAATGTCCAAATAAGATGGGAGTGCCCAGGGATATTGTGCTGCCATTGCTTCTGTCCTTCTGGCAGTGGCGGACACCGGACCAGATCTCTGTGTGGGGGGGGGGGGGGGGGTTGCCTTTTCGTTGTTACCAAATTCACGTTTCCACTCTGCCTCAAGCGCTTCAAAATGTCTAATCAAGAGGCTTCCTGATTTTTCTCCAACATTAGCTATAATGAGCCAGGCGAAAATTTACTGCCAATGAGCAAGCCAAAGAACTCCCACTCCCAAAGACCCCCTCAGTTACGTTGTTTAGCTAGGGTCGGAGGAAAGGGTCCACGAAGTGACTTAGTCAATCATGGGGGAAAATAGGGGGGGCTCTTGGAAGTAGAAGATATTTTTGGCAAAAACCGGGAAAGTTGGAGCAAAAAGAGCCATTTGGACGCTACGGTTGCCCCCCAATCAGGACGAATTTTTCCTTGGGACCGAGATGACTTCCCCCTGACCGCGCTTTTGCGAACAACAATGTCCTTTATAGATGAACTGGGCTACGTGCCCTGGGCGCTACCTTTAAGTGGATGAAAACGGCCAATTATTTATTGGCAAATAGGCGGCACTGATTCAAAACAAACTGTAATGAGATAATATCATGCTAGGTCTAAGGTAAATATAGGCCTACTTTTGCGTGAGCAAGGCCGTACGCAGGAGTTTTTTTTTGGGGGACCTCGAAAAAAGGGGACTTTTTTGTAAAAGTGGATCAACCCCCCAATGGTCCTTTTTGAAAATCCTCATCACCAAAAAATTGGGCTTTCTTGTCAAAAATTATCCCAATATTCTACAAATCTGAGCCAAAATGTTCCAAAAAAACATGGCCCAAAAAATTTTGCAAAATTTCCATGAAAACATGGCAAAATTGTACATACGTTAAATATCTGCATGGTAAAGCTATGGGTCCTTTTTCGGCAAAAATCACTATGGGCCCGATTCAGATTTTCACGCTTCCGTCCCTACACCAAACCACAATATACGATATTATGGTCACTTTACTCTCTTAAACCCAAGATTTGAAAAGAAGAGGAAAAAGGGGAGCGAAGACCTAACTTCCCTCCCACTCTCCACAACATTCCTCATTTTTACATTCCCCCAAAGATTTTTTTTTAAAAGTCGAACGAAATCGGGTGTTTAATTACCCTGTAAAACACTTCGCAGTTCATGTTGCAAAAATCAAGAACATAGGACTAATGCTCGAAAATTACAAACTGAGGGTGGATTCTCTTTGTACACTGCTGTGTTTTTATCTATTTATTTTATGTTTGTCTTTCTATGATATTTTTGAGTAAATATGACCACAGGAAACTCCATTTTTACTAAGTAATGACATGTGTATTTGGAATGACGCCCTGGCTATACCGGTAGTCATGTTTTGATTGTCCGCCCCCATCCAGATTTTTCGGAGTCCGCTTGATGGGAAAGAATACATCCTGTTAAATTTTATAATCATTTTACAGTATTTTGCTGTAATTGCAAGTAATATGTACAGTGTGTGTGAGAGTAACCACATGATGACTAATTGCGCCATTTTATACAACCTCGCATTTCACGTTGCATGCCACCCTTGTAAAAACAATAGAGTACTAACAATCAGTTTTGCAATTATATTGCCAAAACCTGAAATAAAATGCATACAAATACAACATGCTTTTTTTATTCCTGCGGGTGTTTTTCTGTGGTGTCCTTTATTTTGCGATATTGAGTTAAAATGACCAAAATGAAGCTCGGCTCCAATAGACCAGTTAACATCCTACGTCACTTCGTTTGTTGCCTGCGAATCCATTTCCTACGAATCCTTATGGCCCATAGTATTAAAACTCTAATAGATACAATAGCCCAGTGTTGTAACAATCAGGGCCGACCTATGTCACAGGATCCAGGCCTATGTTTAAAACATTGCTGTTAACTGGTCTGTACACGATACATGAGCCGGTAATGACAGATAGGATTTATAAAAATGTATTACTTTGTTTTTGGCTTCCACTGGACTTCAGTGGTGTTTGAATTTTATCAAGGACTTTATGTCACATATTGACACCCCCAATGAAATTGAATTTGCATTACACAGTTAATCGTGGAGTGTTTGCGCCAATATTTGCTTTAGTCAATTTAGTGTATTCCCAGTACCCAACATCTCGGACTTAGACGGTACCATGCGATCAAGCGCTTTGCAGCTAGTTAGAACTCGATGGTTATTACGTGCAAAAGTGTATAGGGCACAGAGAATTCAGCGAGGTCAAACTACCAGAACACGAATAAAACGCTAAAACGAAGGTCACCGATTATGGCGGTCAAAAAATAATTACGTTAATGAAGGCATTATGAACATTTAATGAATTAAAATACCTAGTATTATAAATCAATCGTTAATATTTTGTGTAGGGTTTCTCCATGTTGTTCTCTTATTTATCACCAAGAAATAGATATTTACATAGCCTATTCAAAGATGTCAAACTCACTGGAGCAATGTCATAATTAAGCCAGAACATGATAACAATACCTACCCGGGACAGGTACCCCTATTTTCAATAAATTTACGTATTTACTCTTGTCAACCCACCGGAATTCAATACGCGTTAACTTATGTTTACAAACACGTTTTTGTAATTCAATGGAAATTTATCATCTATCAGCAGTTGAAAAAGTTGAATTACATAAACCCCGAGCAATCGCAAGTCACGAAGGGAAGGGGATCACCTGAATCAGACGGTACGCGTTCAAAACATGGTCAAACATGGCGAACAACTCCTGGTCAACATGTCAGCCTCAAGGGAAAAAACAAAATCGGCGCGATGTTCGATCTTTATAGTATAGATACCTGCGTGGGACAATTTGACATAATGATTATGGGATAGTACTCGATTCTTTCAACGTGGACCTCTCGCAAACGAGCTATGAACGCTAAGATGTGCGATTTTTCCTTGCTTTCGGGGGTCGTAACGGCGACAAACCAAAGCAAAGATGTCTTCTTCAAACAAGACATCATAACGTATTCTCCATATACTAAACATCCCTATATTCCAGTATATTATATACAGGTTATATATATACAAGTAGGAAGAAGTCAAAAACCTAAAAAGTATGCCTATTGCCTCAGCCATTTCACTAGTTAAAAATTACACCCCTGCACAAGTTAAAGGAAGCGAGAATAGGAACATCTAGCCCACTTGAACTGGTGAAACCATCTCGCGAAAGAGGTAACACTCGGAGCCAAACAACTTACGCAGATAGATTTTATTCCTTCTTCAAACACACTTTCTCTGCTAAAGATCTCTCGCAAATCACTAAGAAATTCACATGTTTAAACATTTTCTTAGGATGTTCCGATTATAGGGTATTCTTCAAATTCATATCCTTCTCTTCTACATCCCGCTTCCTTCATCCCCTTTACCCTTCCCTTCTACATCCCGTTTCTATATCCCTACAAAGTCTGGCCAATTTGTGTGGTCGAACCTAAACAAATAAGTAAAGTAAACAAAATGCTACCCTATATAAGGGGAAACTGGCACGCTACCAAAATCAATTATGAGAAAGCGTCTCCGCCCTCATAATCGCTCCCAGGGGCTTTAATTCGTTGTGTTTAGCGTAACACGGAGCCGCTACACATCGCATACAGTTTCAATGCAATCAACAAACGGGAAACCGAAGCGGTGCAAGTATACGGATACGGATCTGTACAGAGTTTTCCGTCTAAAAATCTAATCACTACGTCTCAAGAAATGTAAGAGTTCTAGAAAATACAACCCTGTAGGCTTGTTCCTCGTAATTTCCAGTGGGAAAAAATCCGGAAGAAATATTCCGGGGTAAACCGATGTTTATGCAAGTCGGCCGTAGCCGAAAGTGCAAAAGCAACATATTCTAGAAGTAAGCTGTTTCCCTCTTTCACAGCGTGTACTTTAATGAACTTCTCTGCCCCTATGTTATCCTTTGCCCGATTATAAACGTATTAACATGTACACCAACGACAATGCATTGAACATTTCCTATCAAACCTGATGTATATATATACACGTGTTGCTAGATCTTCCATGATTCTAGATTATATCAGAACAGGTTTTGAGAGAAACGTCGTTAAATAAACCAAAACCTCCTTTTGAGAAATGTAAGGTATTTCTCTAAATTGCCTGTTTATTTTCCGATATTTGCTAAGCACTACCACTACGCATTTAAATTTGATGAAATGACTTAAGTATTAAGCATTCTAGTATTACTTTAACATGATGCAGAAAATAGAATTAGAACAAATATTTGACTGAGAGGAAGTGTATCTCGGTTCTCCACTGGAAATTGAGAGAGTTCCCTAGGTCTTTATAGAGCGGGAGTTGATAGTGCTAATAACACTTAGCGTTGTTATACACCTTACGAAAACCCTATTTTCACATGAGACTTAACTATGTTAACGATAACAATCTACCTTAGGGGGCTTGACTTAAGTTGTCGCAGCCGCCTGAAATATCTAAACATTGGAAGTGACTCGCAGACTCGAAAAACGTTGCATTTTGGCTATTGGAAAAGGAAACTGGGTCAATACTTAATCAGAATAGACTATATGGGAGTTGCAAAGTACAAAAACCCGAGTGAAGTTTTCTAAATCTGCGACAAATTGCCATTATCAATACATCAAGGAGTATTTGCTTTGTAATTGCAACTTTATTGTGTTACTCTAGTTTGTCGTCCGCCCGGTTTGTCCTCGGTTGGCCCGTCTTCCATAGCCTCATCCGTTAAAATGGCTGCTTAATTATTGCTTCCAAATCATCAACTATCGAAGACTCGAAATGCGTTATTATTTTTGTTAATGCATTTTCGTTTTTCTGTTGGTGCTTCATTTCCTATAGGTATAGTGCACATAAGAATTGTATCGCTGTAGAATAAGATTACGCAGCTCCAAACGTAATAAAATTCCAAAGTGCATTACGCCAATGAATACAATTTTATTTTCTATTGCTGTAGATTGATGCAGATATAAAGAATGGCCTATGTGTTATATGTGAAGTCAAGTCTCTTCAAACATACTATTTCAAAGTACATTATTTTAATGAATGGAATTTTATTTTCTCCCGGTGCTCATTCTGTAAGGTTATCTTAAAACATGATGGGCCGTATTCTCAAACGATGTTTAAAATAAACGGTGGTTAGGCCTAAACTATGGTTAGCTAAACGCACAGTTTAAAAAACCGCGGGTTAAATAGATTAACAAGTCGTTTAGCTAACCACGATATTTAAAGGTGCTTGTTCCGATTTATGTGTACTGTGTTCTCTACTTGATATGAGAGCCTAGCACTTGCACATACACCCCATCAAACACCGTGGGAAACAACCTTGCGGTTTTGATGGTAGACGCAATAATGCATGTTGCAAAGCCCAATTCAATACTGTGCTAATATTGATGGTTAACCACTAAAACGGCGTTTTTTTGTTTATATCTTGGGAATGAAATGGATTTGAGGGCTCAAATTTCAGGACGACAATGAGAAAAATACGGCCTTTCACCTGATATCAAAATCGATACTACTTCCGGGTAAATCGGGGGGTCCCAAAGACGATCGGAACATACACCTTTAAACGCCGTAAATATCATCCACTGAACTGTGACTTATCTTCGCCTATAATATTACGTGCAGGTCAACAATAATTATGTCAAATAATACCCTTCCGTGTTTTAAAAACAAAGCTACGTCGAAAGTTCACGGGTAATTTCCAAGAATGTCGGTATGCAAGGAGCTTTAGAATTTTCTTCTGCACTTGATGAAAGTGTGGCAGTTAAACACCCTAAACTACACAACCCGCCGGACCAGTCTAAGTTTACCAACGTTTTTAGACATATTTAACGATATTCGGCCTAAATTTTGAAACAGCGTTTAAAGTTAACCAGTGCTTTTGAAAGGAAATTGGCCCCCCCCGGGGTTTTATTTTAGCGGGCGTTTTAATTTCGATTTAACCAGTGATTATCGGTAACATCGTTTGGAATACGGGCCGATGTCTTTAATTCACTTTGTTTATGTGTTTTAAGGGCCCTGGGCCATCATAATAGCCTCGTCCCCAGAACCCCCAAATTTTACCAGAAGGTGTCAACATTCTGGTATCATAAGAAAGCTACATTTTTCTCTTTACTCTGTGAAATCTTAGAGCTAAATGATGTTTTGGTTTGGAAGTTAATGAGCGAAGTGTGCTCATTTTGGTTTGAACATATTCATTTTCACATTACATTCTATGGGCTTTCAAAATCCCACGTTTTTAGCTCTCCCATAAAAACAGATTGAAATATCGGCGCGAACTTACAGATGGGTTTTGGGATGAACTTCATAACCTTAAATCTTGTCAATCCCCCCATTTAAATTTTACCTCCATTGATTTGTTTTTAACTGGCCAATCTTTTGGTCCGCAGCCCGCATGGTATCTTTTTGCATGATCCTCCTAGCTTGAAACTAGGTCATTTGTGCAATTTTACCACCGTCCGTGTTTATTCACAGACATCTTACAACCCTCTTCTAACCGACTGGGGTGGTGGTTTACCACCCCCCCTTCCAGGTTTTTTCCCCCGTTTGTTGCTTACCCAACCCCCTTTTGGGTGCCAAATTAATTTTAATGTAATTGTCAATTGGACAGTTCCGCTCCTTTTAATTTCCCAAAACAAACATCCCCGGGTATAGGTAAGATACAGTTGTGATCCCCAAGGTGATGGACGGGGGGGGGGGGGGGGGGGTGTAGCCACCCGCCCTTCGGAAGAAGAAGTAGCAACATGCCTAACACAACACAGGAACATCCTCCACTTGATTTTGTGGTACAATAGATCGCTATGGTCCGCTCCTCTTTCCATTGATACCAAAATGAGTAACCCACAGATGCCTAGCATACGTCACAAGGCCGTCAATAAAGTTCGTATGTCATCAAAACTGCCATTTCCATAGACCCAACACAGGGAAAAATTCAATTTTTTCGCCCAAAAGGTTGGAAATCAGATTTTCATGCGGGTTTTGTGACTCTACTTGATGGGAAATGGGACTAGTTTATCTAATTAGCCAAGCAATTTTAGAGCTAAACTAAGGTGTTTGAGTCGCCTAAAATTTGTGCAAATATCATTTCCACCCTATATTCAGTATTTTTATGTACTTTCCTTCCCAACATTATGGCTTCCATGGTGACGTCTAATGGTATGTTAGTACTATTTTTGGTACCAATGAAAGAAGAAACTCTAAGCTATCCTTTGTTACCAAATTTACAGGCATCGGGTGTTCAGTAACGACAATCACAGGGGGGTGGTAACCACCCCCCTTCCGGGAGTTTTGTTACAAAAATGGCTCAGGTAACGAGGGTTAAGCTCTTCGATAACTTGTTTGTAACCGTATCCCTGCACACCAAGCGCAATCACTTTCTTTCATTCATGATCTGAAAGCATTTTTAATAAGTTTTACTTTCAAGAGCCACTATCACATTTGAAAAATAGTTGCCCTCCCTCAAGATTTTCATAATCGCGATATTTTTGCATGGTTGTAAGTCTTTTATATACACAAGCCCTCACCCGAAATGGAAAATTTGTTTTTTAAGACCAAATCATCTTCCTTATTCGGTAAACGGACGATTTGTAATTTCGCGGTCGCCGGCGACCGAAATTCAGCAGACTCACGAGAAATCGCGTTTAACACAAGAACAACGATGTTGTCCCACGCTAATGCACACTGTTTGATCGGTCCTATAACCTTTTGTGTGGTTTGTGTACAGTGAGTTACGATCAAAAAATTATTCCATTAATACCCACAGTTTTGATTACAGTTATGGAAACTTAAAGTTGGCTACAACTTCCGGGGATGTCTTTATCCTCATATATCATGTCCTCATCTGTTTTGGGGTATGTTATTTTTTATGTGTAAATATATCGCTGTTCTCTTCCAATGGCCTAACTATCATTTGAGAGCAAGGAAGAAATTTCATCATATTTTGTTTAAAATGTGCCAGTGCCAGCTTAATCGTATAACGTAATTTCTGTTCCGTGTGCCTTTAACCCCTGAAGCTATTTATTTAGCACACCGCACAAAAGTACTTGTAAAATCCATGACTTTTTTTTCACACCAATGGCTTTTTGAGTAAATGGGAGTGGGTTCATCACCAAACTTATGAAGCATGAATAAAATTAAAAAACAATCCGTAAAAATGGAAACCACAGCCATACGTATTATGTCCACAGGGTCAAATTTCATAACCCAAGTAGCTCTGCAGCATGGAATACTCTGATCAAATGGAGCCTGGTTAACATAATATCTACATATCTCAAAGATCCCCCCTTATATAGACCCCCGCTTTTCACCAGTGCACATTAGCCCCACCCCCGCACCAAGTTATTGTGGCACCCCCCGCTTCCTAAGCCTGTGGTTCAGATCAGACTGACCCCCCTGCTATTGAATGCACTGTAAAAAATACTGTCAATTTTATAGTATTTTACTGCACAATTCTGCCAACAAATTACCATTAAAATTAGAGTATACTCAAAATTTACTTAAAACAGTTAAAACATATATATTTGGTGAAGTGAGTTATTATAGTGATTGTGAATGTGTAGAGACCCCCCCCCCACGGATTTTCGAGGCGGCGGTGGTAAAAAATAGGATCAACCGGCGAGCGTAAAAATGAAAGACCCGTATATTTGTACCGGGCAAAATTGTACAAAAAATGACGAAATTGTCCCTTAACGCCATCGACTCTTATAACGCACCTGTTCAGATCAGATTGACCCCCCTCGCTAATGACTGCACTGAAAAAAAAATACTGTAAAATTTACAGTATTTTACTGGCAGCAATTCTGCCATGAAAGTACCGTAAAAATACAGTATACCGTAAAAAACAATCCTTAAATCAAAATAATAGAGATTGTGAATGTGTAGATAATGTAAAATACAAGAATAAGCACTGACGAAAACCCTCCACAAATATCAAACACATTTTTATGGTGTATTATACTCTAATATTTACAGTCTGTTGTAAAATAATTTACATCAAACTGTGAAATATACAGTGAGTTTGAATTGAAATTTGAAAAAAAGATGTATTTTTACTGGAGTTTTGTTGGTAGAATTGTTGCCAGGCCAGGATTCTCCAGTAAAATTTACAGACACATTTTTCCTGTAAATTTTAGCACTTAATTGTATAATTGAAAATTCATAATAGTATTCATAATAGTACAGTATTTTACTGTATTTCCAAATTACAGCAAAATACTGTTATTTTCTAATCCTTTTTTACAGTATTTTGTTGTAAACTGCAATGTAATATTTACAATTGGTGAATTAAAGGTAAACCTGTGCCTATCTGATTTTATTGCAAACGTTTAATACAATTGTCAGGAATGTAATAGTGTAGTTTTGTTATGGGCTTGATTTATTTTGTGTAGGGTAATTCAGTGATGAATCTTGTTGTGTTGATGTATATTAGTGCTCAGAAAGTCAATAGAATTTAAAAGTATTTAAGTATTTTAACCATGTTAACATGGAGCTTATCGCTGACATCTGGATAAATCTGTAAAGAAGCAAGGCACGAATACTTACCACTTTTCCTTCAAGATTTCATCTCGAAAGCCGGCAAAGCGAGCTTTTTCCAAAATCCGTAAACAGGTATTTGCATTTACACTATTCACAATTCCAAGCCTTGCGCCCAAATCCCCCCCCTCGCTTAGGTGGTATTACATGATATGAACTACCATTATTAGTTAACTAGCCAAACACGCACAAAGGTATATTACACTTATCCATTAGTTAAAAGTGATAACGCAGCGATAAGGAGAGGGGATAAAATTGCAGAATTTTTCTTTTTTTAAGTTTTTAATAATAAAACACATAGGTTTTTTTCAATACTTTAAGCTACTTTAATGTAGGGAAAAAATCCCCCTAACTAGCGAAGAATGAAGTATTTTTTGAGAAATTTGTCGTACCGTCCCGCACATTGATATCCAGTGATGGCACTCCATGTACCGCACTTAAAAGCTGATTGTGCTACACACAAACACCTCATGAACCAGAATAAACAATGATCAATGATAACGTTTTTGGTCGGTGAATCTGTGCAGGTCATAGTACACAATATCACCTTAAACTAGAAAGGTTTTTGGGAAGGTTTTTGATCTAAAGTCGGGATTTTTTATACGCCCTTATAAAAAATTCTAGAATCGGATAACTAATTATATCATGATGCATTGAATTTGAGCCATGTGATAGTTTTTTACTATCACCTGGCTTTAAAATAAAACCAGGTGATATCATGATATAAACACATATTGTGCCCTTATTAGTCATGCATAGTAAAAATATATCATTCGTCAACGATTTTGACTTTTCCACCAGTTCCTAGCAAAGTCTGCAAATTTGACTCATTATAATTTTTTACTATCACACTCCAAGGCATTCAATATTTGTATACTGTTTATATCTTTTATAGATTTTGAATTCAAAAGCCAAATACTTGCAGGATATGTTAAACAACAGTCATTTCGTAACAAACGCTGTTAGTCCATTCTCAAAATTTGAGAATGCGTATCGCGATATTTATATTACTATTTAAAAAATTACTTCATGAACACTCAAAATAAATTTTAAACAGAAACAATACATAAATGACAAATATATTTATTTATCTTTCTTGACAAATAAAATAATATACAGACCCAACTCACATAACCACATACTCAGTAACATACATCCAATGCAATCCACACGATCAGACCCACTCCCTCAATGCCATCTTTCCCTCATCCCTTCCGTCATCCATCCCCCACTCCCTACCTCCCTTCCCTCCCGTTCTATTCTACTTTTCAGATCCGCAGCTGGTTCCTCACTCTCACTCCATGATCCTTGTGTTACATTTTGTGTTGCTTTTAACTAGGTACAACGATTCCAATCAGACATCCAATGGTGATGCAATATCTTGGGGACAGACCCTTTAAATTCCTCGATCACGTCCCCATTTCCACAAATGCTTCAAATTTCCAAATTTCAATCACTCCTATTCA